>AYEL01083769.1:0-99248 GCA_000484575.1 Olivierus martensii
ATATCTGAACTGAAATTTGCTTATATTTTATCACACAAAGAAATTATAACTATTCATCATGTTGTAAACTACCCCCTCCACGGGATTGCAGCCCCACTCATGGAGGGGGCCTGTGGGGCCCCAGTTCCCCACAGGCTTTTAATACGAATTGTCTCAATGGGGCCTGTGGGGACAATTCTCAAATACACCATGGATGTCCCAAATACATGGGCCTGTGGGGAGCATTGCCGAGCCCCCCATGGGCGCACGGGGCCCGTGGGGCCCATTATTATATTTATGGCATTTCTATTTATTAACACAATTACTACACATTTGAACTAATGCTTAATAAAATATATAGTAAATAAATTTGCAAGATAAGCTATTATTTTACAATATGCTGTTATATAAACTATTATAAGATTAGATCACAACAGTATATTTCCGCTCATTTATATGAGCGGGGAATTTCTAGTATATATTAATAGTCAAACGAGGCTGCTGACAGGATGTCCTTTTTCGGTCGAACCACTATACTGATTTCTATAAATATGGTATCGTTAGAAAGGTCTAATTTTCGGATGTCTGCGACAACAGATCTTTTTTTATTTGGCCATTTTTTAGGGCCTTAGGGGCCAAATTTTTATTTTATGACAATAAATATCAATAGATGGCGATAAATGTCAAAGTAAGGGGGCAACAGATAACTTACCTGCATTATTACTATTATTGGATTTTTACAGAATTACTTAGCTAAAAGAATTATTACTGATTATGATAGAGGATAATGTTCAGTATCAATTTGTCTTCAATCAGTATCTTTATATCATACCTTTTTATTGGATGTTTTATTTTAAAGGAAATTTTATGTTGAATTTGCAGTTAAGTCTGTTCTGTATCCATAATTACGATAGTGATATATTACATATCTGAAATGAAATTTGCTTATATTTTATCACACAAAGAAATTATAACTATTCATCATGTTGTAAACTACCCCCTCCACGGGGGTGCAGCCCCACTCATGGAGGGGGGCCTGTGGGGCCCCAGTTCCCCACAAGCTTTTAATACGAATTGTCTCAATGGGGCCTGTGGGGACAATTCTCAAATACACCATGGACGTCCCAAATACACAGGCCCGTGGGGACAATTCTCGGGCCCCACGGGCTCCCAATACGAATTGTTGCCACAGACCTGTGGGGGAGCATTGCCAAGCCCCCACGGGCGCACGGGGCCGGTGAGGCCCATTATTATATTTATGGCATTTCTATTTATTAACAAAATTACTACACATTTAAACTAATGCTTAATAAAATATATAGTAAATAAATTTGCAAGATGAGCTATTATTATACGATATGCTGTTATATAAAGTATTATAAGATTAGATCTACAATATGCTGTGATATAAAGTATTATAAGTTAGATTAGATCACAACAGTATATTTCCGCTCATTTATATGAGCGGGGAATTGATCGCAATAGTATATTTCCGCTCATTTATATGAGCGGGTAATTTCTAATTATTATTATTATTGGTAGTTGTTTAAAATTAGCGACTTTACAGGATTATATTTATCAGTTTACTATATGCATAGAGTACAGATCATGGTACAAGTGGTGTTGAACAAGGTGGTGCCAAGAAAAGAAGTTCTTAGTTTTAATTTAATCAACAAAATATTAATGAACTTGCATTTTTAATTATTGTCTCCACTGAGGGGACATTGGAGTTGAGAAGAAAACTCATTCCACCCTCTGAGAAGAGATATAAGAATACAATAATATAATAAAATAAAATTGGCCCACAATTGCAGCCAGATACTGAAAAAATCTTCCCTAAAAGGATTCTGCTCTGTAAGATGAATTGTTAATCTATTTCACTATGTCAAAGCTATCTGAAAATTCTGTTGGCAGAGATGAAATAGCTCAAACTAATTAATAAAAATTAGTTAATCATCCAAATTGTAAATAAATCCAATTATCAATTACCTATCAATTAATCAATGAATTCCTATTCTATATCTACCAACATGTCTTTCTTTAAGGCTGGTGGGAAGTAGTACTAGCCTCTGAGAGGTGTGTTGTAACTATTATAGAGATCATATATTATTGAAGAAATAAAGGCATGCTCAAATGTTTAACATTGAAAAATGGAGGATGAGGATGAAGTGAGAAGAGTATAGGAAACAAAAAATATCCGAGAATACGAGAAGAGTTACAAAAAATGGCCTTCCACGCTTTTGGTAGGATATTAGCAGAAAAAATAGCACTGATAATCTTGAAATTATTGAGTTCTGCTCAATAAAATAATTACAGTTAATAAAATAAGCACTTTTAAGCAGAAAAACAATTTATTATTAGTAAGTACAAAGCTGACTAACCTTTTAATTGCCTTTTGTGGCATGGATGAGACAATAAGTAAATTCTACTTTATATTCACAGGGGGTGAAGATTATTCTTGGTTTTGATTAGAGACATATGTAGTTTGCCTATTGTCATTTCTTGCAAGAGATGGAGATATAATGATTTGGGGTACTGATATAAGAGACAGCTAAGACTTCTTCCTCTGCTCTATTTTAGATATAAGTAGGATATATTTAGGATTAGGGATTTTATATATTCGGTAGTGTTGAACATCGATAGGAAAACATTGATGTTAAACATTGCTAAAAACCATTGAAAGGTAAAATTGATGTTAAAAAACATTGGTTCCAAAAACATTGATGTTTTTGTGCATTGTCAGAACATTGTCAGTCATATTGTCAGTATATATTTTTTGTGCATTTTCAGTAATAACTGCATTGACGTATTCTTCATCTATTTCCCAGTATTTTATCAATTGCTTTAGATTAGCTAGATACTCACATGAATACCATTCTTCCAATATAAAAAAAACAGCAGCTCAAATTTCTTGTTTGAGCTGCTCACTATGGATACCATATATTTATTAGGAATTAGTATTTTAATCATTGGTTGAGAAGGAATTTTTAATGTTCATGATCCACAGTTTACAAGGGCTTATTGTCTTTACATACTACAGTCAAACCCTGATAAGATGCCACCATCCGTTTGGCGAGATTTTGGTAGTTTATCAAAAACATGTGAAGTATAGAAATGAAAATAAACTCCAAATTAATTAAATTTAAATAAAATATAGTACATTTATATTTAGCATTCAACCTTAACATTTCTAAAAAACTGTATACTTTGCAGTATAGTATATATACCTTATATGTACAGTACTATATAGGAAACATATCCATCTGCTATTCTGATTCTCTACTTTGAGTTCTCTGTAAAACACAATGTCCACAGCTTACTGTACAGTATCCTTATTTGTTCAGTATGCAATAAATCATGAAAACGATCTGGTTCTTACTATCTTAAATTTTTTGTAACCTAGGTATGAACCAGGCTTAAAGAGACACATGATAAACCATTAACTCCATCTCCTCCACTCGCTCATTACAAATGAATCCAGAGAGCTTTTAATACTGTATATACAATATTAATGAACTTCGGGATGTAAGTCACCTTACATGCCCCTGGTGGATTAATGAGGACAAATACAATTCCAAAAGGAATATTTGTTTAGACGTTTCTAATGGCGGATGGCGTCTTATCAGTGTTTGCCTATTCCATTAATATTGGGAAGATCTGTTCCGCCAAATTTCTTGGCGGTTAGCGAGGGTGGTGGCTTATCGGGGTTTGACTGTATAAATATAAAAGCTTGATTTATCATATTTTCTGCTGATCCACCTGATTTGAACTCCTCAGTGTCCCTAAACATCTGAGAAATTTTTCTTTGTTTTGCTGGGAGAGGTTGTGATAATGATGCTTCATCAGTGTCTTGATAACATTTTTCTTTTGTTTTCAAGATGACACCTTAAATTTATGGTAATATCCCTAGTTTTCAGTTCTCTTGAACAATATATGTAAGTTGTAGAATTATTTTATTTTTACCAAAATTTTATCTTTAAAAACAGATAGTTCTCTGTAGTTTCTCTACATAAAAAAAACATAGTTTCTCTGTAGTTCAGTTAAGTATGCCTCAAAAAGCTTTTCAGAGGCATACTTACTGAATTACAACAGTATAAATACTTTGAAATAAACAAAGAAACCAAAAGTGTTTTGAATATTAATTAAATGACAATAATAAAGTGAAGAGAGTGTTTGTTTTTTTTTATGTTAATAATAAAATGTCTCATGTGACAAACTGAGATACCTAAATCCTATTACCAGATAGGTTGTTCAATTTTCTTATTGCAAAACTAAAAAATTAAGTAAAATCCTCACCAATTATAAAAAATTCCATTTATAAAAATACTACATAATATTACTTAGCAAATATCAATTCTACTATATAAACAGAAAAATGTCAAATATCAATATCAAAACATGATGTTCATAAAATATCGATCTCTAAATAGCGATGTTTAAAACATCAAACACTGATATCAAAACATCGATATGTTTAAAATATCGATATTCAATGTTCAACACTAATATTCAGATTAGACAGCTTTCAGGCTGTCTAATCTGAGTATATTCTTCTAAAAAATGCTAAAGAATTCAATGCTAAATACGTAATTTAGCATTGAATTCTTTAGTTGTTGGGATAGATAAGTAGATAGTGTTAAGGTTAATGTAAGCAACTATTAAGTGATAAATTGGCTTAACTAAATCTAACTGTCCTTTGGCTTATACTTTAATTAGTCTAAATTTGTCATAAGATTTTTACTTAGCTTCTATTGTCTAATATACTATCACTTTCATGATAATTACCATTGTTGACCTGACTACATCATACAATCAGGACAATTGAGACAGTATTGCTTTATGCAGAAACAATAACTTTACAAAAGACTATCAAGTTGGAAAAAAACCTTTGGGATTATGAATTGAATAAATCTGCTAGAATTTTTACATATTTTAAGAATATATTCTTGACCTAAGAGTATACAGGTAGGCCTCGATTAGTGTGAATAATGGGTTCCACGAATTTCTCGCACTATTCAAAATATTAACTATATGTAAAATATGGTAATTGGTTCTTGCTTTGTGAGATTTCGGCCATAAGCCAACCTCATGATGAATAACTACAATACTAACTGTTTAAGAAATATTTATTTTCATATTTTACATCACTGTTCATCATCTAAATTAATTACTTACCAGGAATTGCGTCTCATATCATCATCAAACCAACCGCTAAATTAAAACCAATAGAGCAAATCAAAAGCGAAAGTTGAGTGTCGCTTTTATGTTGCTCAATCACATCCATTTTTTGCTCTAGCCGAGTCTAGCATAATCACTAACCTCTTCTTCTAAATTAAAACCAATAGAGCAAATCAAAAGCGAAAGTTGAGTGTCGCTTTTATGTTGCTCAATCACATCCATTTTTTGCTCTAGCCAAGTCTAGCGTAATCACTAACCTCTTCTTTTTTTTGTTTCCTGTTTTATCATCAAAAGCGTTCAACTTACTATGATGATAACCCTGTGTAAGAGGACAATATGCATGAAATTCTGATGACTTATCATTCTAAATTTATATAATCATTTGATTTTCTTATACTGTCATAACTTCTTTCTATAATCTTATTGTGGCGATTTGGTTTAGTAACTGTATATTACATCAGTGAAGCAAATATAGATTGAATAATCTTTTGATTTTGAATCACATATGAGTTTTTTGATCAAATTTAACACTGGATTGGTAGCATAATGAAAATGATTATAGTTATTGTTCTGGCACCTAACTGCATCTCAGGGAATTGAATTCATTTTCATATATACCTGTACAAGTGTTAACCTGGAGGTGGTCAAACACTGAAGTTTTCTCTGCCATGCAAAAAAATAAATATATAGATATTAATGATTTTTTTAAAAATCTGAAAAAAATTAGATTTTCCTAAATCACTAAATCCTTCCTGATGCACTCAAAAATTTTGCAATGCATTAAAAGGAGCTGAGAAAAACTTTTGTTATTTGAAATTTCCACATTTTATCATTTTCACAATCAAAATGTTTGTTTTGATAATTAATCATTTCTAAAAATAGTTTATCATTTCATGGCACTGCAATCATCAGCTTCACACCACTTTGTAGTATGTATAAATAAATAATTAAATTTTTAATCATACAAAAGAAAACTTTTGATACATTTCTTCATTCTTAGATACTTCAATATAGTATTTATCAGATTTTAGATTTTTATTTAAGCCATTTATTAAGTTTTAAATAATGATTAAGATGTTTCAGTATGCAGCTATCTTGTTATTTTTTATATACTAAAAAATTTTGAAACAATTTCACAAAAAAAAAAACAGATTGAAATGGCTTAACAAATAATACAATTACAAAATAAATATTAGAAGATAAAATAATAAACAATACTTGAAGAAAAGAATATTATGTGTTAACCAGAAGTGACATACATGCACATCACAAATTCTAACTCAAGTATTGCAATATATAATGATTACTAAACTTTCAACGTTTCTCTTTAAAAAAAAAAAACAAATTACTTTATCATCATTAATATTAAGACTGAGAGAATTTTTGATTCTATTTACTGTCATAATTTGCATATTATACATAAAATTAAAAAACTTGTAAAAAACATAAATATCTTTTCTTGGATGGAAAGTACTACAATAGATATAAACAAACATATCAGAGAATATAAAAACTTAGAATATGAAATAAAATCTTATATAATATGTGATTTAGAATCCTTCAAAGTTTAAGAATTATATTTCATGCTTGCTGTTAAGGTTTATTGCCCTTCTTAATGTGCCTCTCTCACTCATTCACCATCTCTAAATGACCTTGGAGGTAGACCACAAATATAATGGTGGGGACTTTAGGCCACCCTGAGTAATAAAATCATTCAGTCTGTTTACAAATAAAACAAGAGATGCATTTGTTTTGATTTTGGAAAAAGATTTATGACTGAATGAAATATGATATTCTGTTTATTTTCATAATTTTGATAAGGAGGTATCCTTATTTAAAAATTCATTAAAAATCAATAAATTAGAGTAAAAAGATTTTTTTTTTGCATTAGAAAATAGACAGTTTGCTGAAAAATAAAGTTTCATGCATTGGAAGATTTATTTTAATAAAACAGTGAAAATTTTGCATAATTAACAGTTAATTAGACTGCATGTTAATTTGCATTTTATTACTCTTAATTGGGTTTCATGTTACTATTGCTAAGTTAAAAAAAGACCTCTTTACATAACTGATGATTTAATTGTATTCAATACAAATAACATAATTTGTAACTCAAATGGACGGATATAATATAGCTATAGAACAGTCAATGGGAAGAGAACTTCAATGAATGGCTACAGATACCTGGATGATAAAAGTACCATCAACATCCATGAAAGCTGCCAATGTGATGATCTGACAATCTGCAGTCTCCTAAATAACAGCAACTCAGAATAGCTGGATTAATTTCATACTTTGATCATAAGTATCTTCCTGAGAATTTTCTTCAAGCTTCTGGTGTAAAGTGAGATGTTATTGCCTTCATTTAATAAAAAAGTCATGAAAGTTATTAAAAATTTATTTTAAAATAGTCAGCTGAAAATAAGCACCACTAACATTAATGGTGAATTTATAACCAAAAAAAAAAATTTCAGAGGAAGCTCTGAAATTTATATTAGACTTGTTAGTTTTAAGTAATATTCAGAAGTATAGATAATTCCCAATTTTATAAGTTAATTTTTTCTTAGAATGCTCTTGTAAAGCAAAAACTCAAAGTGGAAATATTTGTTTCTCATAGACCTAATGGTAATAACAGAATTTATGTTTCAACAAAGAAATTTTATCATACTAATGTAAATAAAGGTTAATAAAATAGTAGTTAATAAGTAAATAAAACAGCACTAAATAGCAAGTATAAGTTTTTAATTGGTAATAACGTTTTCGGGCAATAATTTGCCTCTCTTCAGTACCATATAATAAGCATAAAGTTTAAACGGAACATTCCAGAATAAAATAAAGTTTAAACGGAACATTCCAGGGGCAGTTATTGCCCGAAAACGTTATACCAATTAAAAACTTATACTTGCTATTTTAGTGCTGTTTTATTTACTTATTTAAGAATCTAAGCAAATAGTTTACTTTATTATAGTAGTTAATGCATAGTTTAGGTACATAAACAATGATTTATGTACCTAAAAAATGAACAAGCAAATTATAATAATAAAGAAATTAAGAACTTTAAAGCCATCCTGTTACACTCACAAAAATGTACACAAAATACAAAGCTCTAAACAGGATTGTGAGTGTAACAGGATGGCTTTAAAGTTCTTAAGTTTTGCGGAGCTGGCAAGAACATTTTTAAAGATTGGGGAGAAACTGATTAGAAAAAAGGAGAAGCTGTACTTCTTGCAGGAATGTCATAACAATGAGGTATTTCCAATGACAATTTATAGGATTAAACTTCCTATTTCTGACTACAGGCTGATTAGGGAGGTTAAAATTCGTTGCTTGAAGATGGCTATTACATCCACCAAACGCAGATTTTATAGTTTGAGATGTCAGTTAAATAATGTGGAAAAGGAGTTAAACAACTTGGATGGTCACAGGAGAAAGACAGTTTTGGCAATTAACAAAGACAGAATCAGGAAATTGAAGGCAAAATTGAGAAGGAAGTATATTAAAAAAATAAAATGGATCTTTCATAAACAGTTAGGTAAGAGTTGTAGTTCAAAACCTTCATTGAAGGACTTGGTGGTAGCTATGGATGACATTTCAGTTCCAAGTTTTACGGAAAGTTTGATTCAGAAGAGTCCTAAATGTTCTTTACGTAGTGGAAATCATTTAATAAATTCCATCCCACAACTGGAATCTTGTCTTATTGGTATGGAGGACAAAGCTGCAGAAAGTGTCAGATGGGATATTGCTAAATGCTTTAAAAATAAACAACGCCTTATGAAGGAGGAATGCTCTGACCAGGTGGCCGTTAAGTTAACTAAACAGTGGATGCAAGAGGAAGGCATCACTAGCACAGGGACGATAAATCCAACAGAATGGTATTTTTAAAAACGTCCACTTACAATGATATGGTATTTAATTAAATTACTACTTCTGAGTCAGTTTTAGTCAATGAGGATCCTACCGATAAGCTTGCAGGTAGAGTGGCTAGGCTGATGAAGAACAAGAAACTAACTGATTTTTTGAATAATGCATATGTCACTGCACCATCGTGTCTGCGGCTTTTTGGTTTCGTCAAATTACACAAAAATCCTGTTAGTACTAGGCCCATAGTGGCCACTATACATGCCCTACTTTTACATTGGAGAAAAAAATTGCAAACTGGTGTAAACAAAAAATGGAACCGTATGAATTTACTGTATCTTCACTGGTACAATTTATAGATAAACTTATGGAAACTGGTCCATTCCCAGAAGAATGCTTTATTGTCCTGGATTATGACAGTTTATTTCCATCAATTAATATTGATGCTGCAACCATGTTTCTTTATAGACTTTTTCTACAATATTTATCGCCTAATGAGGTTCTGTCAGATTTGTTAAGAGAAATTTGTGATTTAGTTTGTCATTCATCGTACTTTACCTTTAATAAAAAATATTACTTTCAGAAGAAAGGTGTGTGCATAGGCAGTCCTCTAGCAGGGATTTTGGCTGAACTTGTCATTAGATACCAAGAAGAAAATGCTCTGCAATCATTAAGAAAAGAGTTTAAGTTGTTTGTGCGCTATGCAGATGATATTTTTATAGTCATGGAAAGTGGAGGAAAGGAAAACTTGTTCAAAGATGCATTATCTAATGACAACCTTGGTTTGAAACTTAACATAGATCAAGTCAGTGAAAATAATGCCCACTTTTTGGATTTTTTTTTATCCTGTTTAGAGCTTTGTATTTTCTGTGCATAAAGAAATTATTTATGTCATATAAATATTCAAGAATTTTTGTTCATCATCAGCATTGACAGATAAGTAGTTAAATTTTTTAAAAAGACAAACTACTGCCTTAAGCACAACCCAAGAATGAAAGTTATTTACAATATGTTATAATGAAATTATGGCATCCAAAGATGCTTTTCACTTCCCAGTCTGTCATCTTGATTTTTTCCAATTTAAAGCAGATGATAGAGCATCTCCTACAAATGCATTGTATAACTATGTATAAGTGCTCCTCAAGTTACAAACAATTTTTGTAAGTTTTATTCAAAACTCAAATAGTTTGTAACTCAGATACTACTATTATTTGGCCCTGAAAAGTACTGAAATAACTTTATATATTGTTTTTGTAATATATTTCACAATTGGACTAATTAGAAGTTTATTTCACAAATTTGAACAAAAATTTCCAATAATAAAGAGAGGATTTTTTTGGTATAATCACTGCCATCTTGAAATACTATTTAATTAACGCAATATGTTAATTATGTAATTTTATATAATATTAGTTGTTAGTGCATTGTTATCATATTGTTTAAAATTACTGAAGAGTTTTTGAAATTCAAATCATATATAGTGATATTATATGATATATATATATCATATATATCACATCATATACAGTGTAACGTTGTTATCTCAAAACCCTTGATATGTGGAAAAAAAATATTTTTCATGCACTTTGGGCATTAAACCAATGTAATTTTAATAGTTCTCTTCAAATCCCTCTCTATCTCAAATTAACTTATAATTTTTATGCTAGAAAAATTAAAAATACTTATGAATTTTCCCTAGCTTTCGGAGTCTAAACAAAGGATTTAAATTTAATTTAAACAAAATAATGTAAATGTGCTACTGATAACTGGAAGAGGAACTTTTTTGTGCATACTCTGAATACTGAATATGTTGTACAGTAATTTTGTTTTCTAAGTTTCACTTATAATTGTTGATAGGTTTTTGTCAATATGATCATCTTTATTCAGTGATGTTTTCAACCTTTGGTTTATAAGGTGCAGGAATATTTAGATGCGAATTTTCATCGAAAAAGAGTGTCTTATACAGTATTAAAAACTATGGTATGTATTATTGACATAAAAATCTTTATTTAAAATTGAACCTCGATATCTCAAAAACTCTTTATGTCGAATTTTTTTTGTTCCCACGAGATTCGAGATATCGAGGTTCTACTGTATATGAATGTGAAATTTTAAAATGAAATTTCACATTCATAAGTACAAAAATGTTTGTAACTAGAGGACCACATATATATGATTTTAAATTCCATTTTTAATGAATGTTTAGTATTTATTTACTGCAATTAATGTCCATATTTTTGATTTTATGGATACTTAAAAAAACTTATACACCTGGCAACGAACTTATAAACTGAGAACTACTTGTATTTAAAAAAAACTAGAGCTAATTATCATTAGGAGATGATAATTATAAAGCTTACTTATCTAATATTAGATATGAGAACATTAAACAAAATATAGGAATGTTATTTAACAAGAAATTACTGCAAAATATAATTGAGACAAAAAATTAAATGAAAATATTATATGGTAGATCAATGGTCTCAAATTCAAATTGCTTTGCAGGCCAAATGCACAATTAAAAAGGAAATGAAAAGCTTAATATTTTTAGCAAAATTTCAATGAAAGGAAAATATTTATTTGTTGTAATTACTTTCATTTTCTCTTACAAAGTTATCAAAATAACATTATATAATTATGAGATTATAAAGCAGTTTTAATGTTAAATTGTAATAATTTGTTGTTTAAACAAATAGCTAAAACATTTTTGCAGATCATATAAAAGTGCTTTATATGCTAGATGAGGCCTGTAGTTTCAGACCATTGTGGTAGATCATATTTCAGACCCATAAATAGTATAGTGAGGACAATTTATTCATCTTGTGAGAGCATAGAAGAGGAAAGTAACAAGTTCAATGATCAAAATATTTAATGTAACATCTACAGATAAGTACAAACTGATAGATTATATGGCTAATACAGATAATCATCGACTTACAACAGAGTTCTGTTCTAATATCTCTGTCATAAGTCAATTCTGATGTAAGTTGAGGACTAGAGATGTGCAATACAAAACAAAATCAGATAATGAATCTTTTGAGAGCCACCTTATAACAACCCTTTTACTAAACATCTTTAACTTTGCACTGACTTAACAATCACTTAATAAAACTTAATAAAAACTCAGAAAATTACATCAGAAATCAGAAACCATCAGATTGGTTTTCTGATGTAATTTTCTGGGTTTTTATTAAGTTTTATTAAGTGATTGTTAATTCGGTGCAAAGTTAAAGATTTTTAGTAAAAGGGCTGTTACAAGGTGGCTCTCAAAAGATTCATTATCTGATGATATACATCTCCTTATATTATGTTAATTACAAAACAAAATATTGTATCGGTGATATTCGATATGGATTTTTATACGATATTTAATATCGTGATATTTTAGAATGATATCGAAAATATCACCAATACGATATTTTGTTTTGTATCGCAATATATTAGAAAGATATTGAAAATATCGCAATATGATATTTATGGAAAAATACAAACAACAGTTTCGTTTAAAACTCATTTATTTGCCAGAAGTGATTAAAAATCATCAGAAATTTGATTCTATTGCTGATTTCGGCATCAAAATCGTTGAAATTAATTCAGGGCTTCCAATCTGCTTCTTTTTGCACATACCACTTGACCTGCCTTACTAAACAAACGTTCAGTAGGCACTGATGTGGGTGATATAATCAAATGCTACATTGCAATCTTTGATAAATTTGAATAGCAAAAACTTTCACTTATCCAATATTTTATTGGATCTTTGCTGATTTAATATTGGCTGATCCAAGTAGAACAAAAACTGAAATTAATGACGAATATGGATGGAACCGTCTGTCTAATATTACCAGCTCGCCAATCTCAAATATCACGTCATCCTCTGTTTATTTATCAAATAAGGTGATTAATAATTATCGATTATCATAAAATTTATTGTTTAATTTCATTAAAATAATATATTAAAATAATTTTAATAAAAGAATTGTCTAAAGAAATCGGCCATTATCTTTAACCAAGTCTTTAATCGATATTATTTAACCAACGATATTATCGCAAGTATAATATCATATCGTTTGATATATCGGCGTCAAAAAAAATATCGAAAAATATCGGAATATCGAGATGAGTAAATCGACGATACACGATATATTGTATCGTATCGTCCCAACTCTATTGAGGACTTTTTTAATTCTTGATCTGTTTGATTTCTATTTTAATATTTTCATAAATTAGATTTCTATTTAACTTAAAATGGTTAAACTTAAAGTTTTCCTTGTCTTCTTTTTTACATTGGAATTTTATCAGTAGTATTATTTCTCTTACTGGACATAACAGTTATGATGAGACACAATAATAAACTGACTAATGGCAATGCTGTGATGCATATACAAATCAATGTGATATTTGTATGTATATGTAAAAATTATATTTTTATGTAAAAGTTTTTTGTGCTGTTTGAACTGCTGCTGAGGACTGTGTTTATATTTAAAAGTGATCAGTTATTAAAATTTATTTTTATCAACTTTTTATGTATCATCTGCCTATTCAATGTTTTTTAAATTAAAAGCATTTATATTCTTTACATCATCCATTAAAATGTTATACTGATATTATAGTTTTATGAGATATAAAAATGAAAAAGCAATCAGAGTTTAACTACTCTAGACATAATACATTCTTTAATATTGTTAGAAATGATAAAGATAAACTAGAATCTAATTTGAGGAGTTTATACTATCCCATATAAAAATAAATATTTAGATACAGAAAAGGAATATAAGGAATATACTTATTAAAATTTAAAACTGACCACAGGTTTAAATTTTTATAGATATATCCTGTATATTCCTCTCAAATCAAAATTAGTCAAAACTGGACAAGACTCAAAGAGACAGAAGAATATGTGTAAATGACTAACTCTTGAGTTATCATTTTGTGTTTAACTTATTAATTACTGTGCAACCTATTTCCATTAAATGCAATTAATTCTAATCTGCTTTGCACTAACTCATCAGTCTGTGGTTAGCCTAAGAGTTAGAATAGAATACAAGAAAGATGTACAGGAAAGTGTCCTAAATATGGTCTTAGCACAAAGAGTTATGTTTAAGTTTTAGATATAAAATAGAATGAAGTTAAAATAATTAAAGAATTAGAAATGAAAGATTAAGATTCATGTGTAACTTCTGAATTATTTTGATTTTCTCTTTGGAGGAACTGAATATAGCACAGATATGGTATACCAGAAATCAATGATTCTAGCAAGAAGCAATAGTTAAATAAAGTGCATTAGTTGCAATGCCTACAAAAACTATGAAATAGACTTTAATAGTAACATGCTAATATATTGTGCTATTTATTTACTTGTTTTTACTTTTAGTTAGCTATTACTTTTAGTTTTTTGTTTTAGAGTATCATAGACAGTTACATACTTGTTATTGTATTTATGTTTGGCATATATTTTTATCCATAAAAAGCTTCTTAACAATATTTTAACATTTTCTTGTTTCTATAGAAAAAATATACAGTAGATTCCCTTGGGACCTGTCGGGACTAAGCCATTTTGTCTCAATTAAGTGGCTGTCCCAATTAAACAAAGTAATAATAAATTCTAAAAATAAAATATATAATTCGTAGGTAAATAGGATAAAAAAAATAATAATTAGGTACCTATTGTAATGCTTTAATAAAATTTAAAAAAATAATAATTAGATACCTATTTTAAGGATTTATTAAAATAGATAATAATAAGGTACTATTTGAATGATTTATTAAAATAGGTACCTAATTATTAGATTTTTACAGATCTCCTCTGACTTCTTCTTCATCACTGGGCCGCTGATATTCATGCCTCGCCTGCTAACTATAGAAATCCATTGATCTAATATATTCACGCCTCGCCCGCTAACTATAGAAATCCATTGATCTAATGCTTTCAATTTCTGGATCCTTTCCATCACACTTTCTTTTGAATGTTCTTGGAATTTCTTTCTGTAATGCCCACTCCTTACGCAGTTGATTTTTTGTTGTAGAAAACGTGCTATAGTAGATTTTGGTATATCAGTTATATCAGGAGTCTATGATGGTTTCTATTAAATGGCTGGCTTTTAATTTTATCCAGCAAAGCAATTTTACTTCAAAGTGTAAAATCATGTCTTGGCATCTTGGCAAAGATTTAAAAATTTTAAATAAAATCAACGCTGTAAATGAATATCGCTAGGTACAGTAACAATAGACTCTTAAGTAGAGCACAGTTTCCAGATTCACAACGATAGATAACTGATTTTCATCATGCTAGTGTTGCCGAATATAGTATTGTTATGTATTATTTATCCAACTATGATATTTACTTATAATTTTACTAAAGAATGGATGTTTATATTAGTGTGGCGACAGTGTGTCGACGATGTGTATATAATAGGATGCGAAGAAATGACCTGCTCCATTGTGATGTCGATGATGTGTATGTAATAAGATGATAAGAAACATCCCACTCCATTGTGTTAGTCTGTAATGTCTTGTAGAAAGATTTAACCTGAAAAATTACCAGTACAATAAAATGTTGTTATATTATATAAGGAGGATTTTTTTAAGAAAGTACACAACACGTATTAGCATATATAGTGTTGCCATACTTTCAAAAAACCCTAAAATATATCAAAAATTGAAAAATTCTTTTCTGCTACTGTCCCAATTAAGCGTTTAAATTATGTATTAGTTTATTAGTTTGGTTTCTGTTCTTTGCGATTTGTCCCAATTAACCAATGTCCCAATTAAGTGGAATCCACTATATTAATTTATACACTTTGTTTACAAATAAATATGATATTATCCTGTTCAGAACTGATTAACTCAATAAAAATTTACTAAATTTTTATTGAATTAATTAGTCCAAATCTTATTGTATTTTATCAGTATATCTTTGAGAACAATAATCTCATACTGATTTTCATATATTTTTAAGATATTTTTTCTAGCATTTTTGTTTTAGATCAAATGTATATTGAACTGCTACAATTGTTTACAAAATACTATAATTTGTTTATTGTTAAATGTCTTGTGTTCTTTGAGATATTTCAATATTATATGTACTCTTAAAATTCTTGTAATATGTTTTAATTTTTTGGTAATATTTTGTTTTAGAATCAATGTCTTTGTGTAAGATTTGTACCATCAAAGTGTGCTATGTTGAATTTATATTATGATACATCAAGGGCTTTCTATCATTGTTAGTTATGTTGCCTACACATTTTGTTATTGAATCTAGGTTAACTGTGAATATCAATTGTTTCCTTGTTAAATGTTAATATCTATGTATTTTTCAACAATTGAATAAACCTGTTACTTCTTGTTTTAAGATAAATGTGGAAAGTAGATTCTATGTGATAATTGTGTGGTTAGTGCTCTTTGTTTTATAACATTTAAATATAAATATTGCGTCTTGAAGTTTTTGATATATTGCAGTGTAACTTTGATATTGTGTAGTATGAATACATGATATACTGTATTTATTCATTTGTTTTTGTCTATGTCATATATTGACATAGTTTTCCAAACTTGTCTGGTAAAGTAATATCATATCATATTATTTATATTGATAAATAATGAATGTTTTGATTAAAGGGTTGTGTTGTGTTTTTATCTGGTTCAATATTAGTTAGAAAACTAATATAAAAAAAGACTGACACAGGGACCTCTATTCTAAATACTATACATCAGGGGTGGCCAACAGGTCAATCACAGGACAATTTGTAGTTGATCTTCATAAGTTATCGGACGACTCTCTTACTGCATAGTGCCTTCTCTAGACAACTAAACCAAACTTTTGCGCTTTATTGCTGAGTTTGGCCCAAAACAGAATAGCTAGTAGTGGCAGACATTTAGACAAAATTTTAAATTTATTGATGATGCCAACATGGTGCCTATGAATTGAGAGTTATGAGAATTGAAATGAAGTGTTGTGTTTAGATTTATGAGTAAAGTAAAAGGGAAAAAACCATCGCCACTGCCAGATATCTCGTTTTGGGCTAATGTCTTTTGGGGATATGTGGTTTTGGCTTCTATCTCTACTCTCACCATCAAATGAAGAATTTCGAAGGTACATCTCAAACTCATTTTTAACATATAAAGTCGATCTTAATGATAAACAAGTTGGCCACTCCTGCCATACATGAATTTATTTGGCACCAAATTTAACATATATGTTCTATTTCTTTATGATATGCTTTCATATTGATTAATAGTATAGAGGACACATTCAATATTCAGTTCACTATTCTTAATATATCTACCTTGAATTCAACCAGCATAACAAAATTGTGAAATTAATTTATAATAGCAGAAAAAATATCCATTTCATCAAAAGTCATCAGAATTTTATTTGTGTTCCCTTAATAATGAATTTATTATTATTATTATACCTACCTACTTACTCAACTTAAAAAAAATTTTTAAAATTTTGACATGCAAAATAGTTTAATAATCATATTTATAATTTGTATACAATTCAGTACTGCAATTTTAAACAATAGTATCTGTTATAGTGATTATGACAGTATAGCAATAATGATTAACATTATTATCAATAGTTAACTCATGGTGATAACTTTATGGAATATCATAATAATCATATGATATAAATTGAATATATGCATTGTATTATGATAGTATATCTGCTTTCTGTACATAGATAATTATGATGTAATTATCTATATACAAAGAAGGAAATATACTATCATAATACAATTGACTTAATTAACACTGTCAGGTGTTAATTAGGTCAAATTTATGTTAAGGAACATAAGTCTTATTTAACTTAAAGAGCTTGTGTATTAAAATTATGATCAAAGTATCTTTATTGCATATTGTAACTTACCAGTTCTTGCTAATTTTTCAAATTCTGACACAGAATATTTCAATGGTTGTCGGTAATTTTCATCAAAATCATAGAAAAGTTCTTTAACATCAACTGTAGAATTTTCTGTTTGTTCTAAACTAATACTTTCTTCAGACTGTAATAATTGTTCTTGTATTTTTGTTTTTTCATCTTGAAAATTTTGTTTGCTATTTATATTCGAATTGAAATTTTTTATATTCTTATTAACATTTAAAGATTTATAATGATTTAAATCTGATGATGTTAAATCTATTTTATCCTCTAATTGAGTATTTTCTTCATTAATAATAATTTTTTCAGGTGAATATTTATTTTTATTATGGACAATTTCTACACGTAGAATGCCACCTCGTGGCCAGTCTTGATACAGATGGTCCAAACAATTTATTGGAGTTCTGATAAAAGAAGTATGAATATATCCTAGCACCAGAAGAGAAAGTAGGGCCTACAGAAATAAATTAATCATTTATATAAATCTATATTATTTATTATTATTTTATTTTTAGAATATAGTTTCAAATTAAATCAATATAAAGACAAAACTACTAAAACTACTTGATCTCTAATAACAACATTCAAAATATAACATTTAATATAGAACAATGTTCTATATTAAATGTTGTTATTTTTCACTGCTTAATGTGCTTTTATTTTGAATGTTTAAATTAAATCGTTTAAAAAAATAAAATTTATGCTTTAAAAAAAATTGAAAAACAGACACTCATTGTACAAAGAAATTTTTATTTCTTTAGTTTTAAGCTCTATACCAGGCATGTCTAGGTTTGCTATATGTTCTAGGATTACCTTGGACTTCCTGGATTTCAGTAATTGTATGGGATTTTGTCCAGGGTTTTAAAATGTCCTGGATTTCAAATTTTTATTCACTCCAGTATTTATCAACATTTTATTTGTTTATGTCAATCAGCTCTATTGTAGTTGAGTAGCAACAAAATACTCATGTAGACCATAGATCCAAATGTTGCACATGTGCAATAAGCTTTGTGTTAGTTTGTTATTATTGGGTTGTTCGATAATTAATGTCGTTTTTTTTTTCATAGGTGGCGGGGAGCAGTTTAATTTTGAACCCCAAAACATTTACAACTGTGAAGAGTTTTCGTTCTATCTGTAGTTTCAACAAGGAATTAAGTTAATTCCAAATGAAATAATGTAAAAGTTCTTACTACTTAATAAATGACTAATCTCAAAAATAATTGATTTCATTCATATTTATTGAATGTTCCATTTTTTGCTATTTTTTTCAAAAATCTCAATTATAATATAGCCTATAACTATTTAATGTGTAAACGTTGTGATTTCTTGATATAAGGTAAAGAAAATTTGAATTTTTTTTTCATTTGTTCCCTAGTTAATAGAACATGGTCAAATCTCCCATCCCTTGGGGAGAGATGAGCAAAATCTCATTTTTTAAAAATTTTACTTTTGTGCTTACATTTATTAAGGTATTGAAATGAAAAAACACTCAAAGTGTAGTCAGATAACAAGGCTATATTATGACATAAATACAAAATCGTTGCATCTCATACACTAGATTTTATGGACTGTCAAGTAAAACATGGTTCAACTCTCCCGAACTCTCCCTATTTGTAACCACAAAATCGATTTTCGTGGAGCTTTTCCGCTTATTCGCGGACTCCAGCTGAGCGGTGAAAATACTTTTACCAATGTAAACTCTCTCTCTCTCTACTAAAGGAAGTTGTTTGTTACCAAATGTAGTCTCTGAATCGATTTGTCGGAAAAGTCTCAATACCTATCGTTGCTCACCGCACAGATCGTAGGTAGGCCAAAAGACTATTCATATTATCCTCAGATCCTGTAGAAGAATGTGACTCTATGCTTGAATGCAGCCTCAAATTTAGGCGCCTAACTTCCTGCGCATTTGCTCCTTACACCGAGATTTTAGATCTGAGGCAAAAAGCGACGTACACAAGGCTAACGCAGTTCATAAAGACAATGTGTCAGCTGCCACATTAAACATCTTGCAACATCAAACAACTACCCATCAAAAATAAGATTTTATTTGCTACATAGTTTTAAAAAATTAAATAAAGATTACTGTAATTATAATACTGTATATTTAGTCTGTAACACTACATATACTATAATTATTTATAAGTATTGTAATACACATTAAATAAGGTGTGTTTAAACAGAAAACACACACAAACCAAATATGAAAATGTTGGGACAAAAGATTCGCAGGAATCTAATTCTATATTTCCCATAGGCACAATGGTTCAGTATTCGCTAATTCAGTATTCGCGAAGAATTTACAGAGAGTAACTACCACTAATAACGAGAATCGACTGTACAAAAATTGTTTAATATATTCAAATTCGTATGTTAAATACAGGCATACTGTTTTGTAGTATTAAATTGTAAGTGGAAAGTATTTATAAAATTAGACTGTTATGAAAATGAGGGGCGTGTCAATTTTTTATGAAAAAAGGGGACGCAGACTCAAAAAGTTTTCAAAACAATTGACTTAGATTATAAAAAAAAATAATTTGTTAAGCCCTTCAAATGAGTTGATTATGTAAAAATGAGGACAATTGCAAATCCTATCTCATAAACCGTAACAGATAGAGGAAAATTGAAACTTGTTCAGCATTCAATTCTGAATACATTAAAAAAACTTCATCAAAATCGGATTCCAAAAAATGGAAAAAAGTTCTCCCAAAAATGAAACATTTAGATCTATCATACGTCAATTCCTTGAAACCGCCAAGATGAGCCCACAAACAGCAATTGATAAGGCCGAAACAACTTTTTCACTCTTGAAAATGGAGACGCTATCGAATCAATGGAAGAGAGTGAAGTGTACAAGTATTTGGGATTCCAGCAAGCCAGACGGAAGAGGGTGAAGTGTACAAGTATTTGGGATTCCAGCAAGCCAGACTGACAGAACAGAAGAAAACTAAACAAACATTGTCAAAACTATAAACCAACAGATTAAATAACATTCTCAAAACAAATCTAAATGGAAAAAAACACAGTGAAAGCCATCAACACATTCGCCATACCTATACTAACTTACTCCTTTGGAGATTCAATAAAGTTATTGGTGGGCCCTTCCCTTTGTCCTTAATACCAGCCGCCCGGCGGCCGGATGGCCGAGCGGTAACGCGTTGGCGTGCCACGCACGAGGACCTGGGTTCGCATCCCGGGTACGGCATCTCCTGAAAAGTTTTTTCGGGGTGCTGAGCCCGGCAATCCCCGTCCTTCACCATCCGGTCCCTCTCCACGGGTATGGTATGGGTATAGCCCGTGGTTGAAACTGGCCCCGCCTCTTAGTAATCTCTTTGATTGGAAAGGGGTGTAAACATTTAATAATAAAAAAATACCTGCTGCCCATTATATATATAGATATATATATATTATAAATACAGAACATGCCTCTATATAATATACAGTATAATGTATAAAGCGTGAAAAGTTAGTCTAAATATAAATACTTTTCATATAATATGAAAAATTTTTTTAATAACAAATCGATTACAGCATAAAACTTAAAATTGAAAATATTGATACTCAGTTAAAAATTCTCTAAAATATTATTTAAACGCGTGATAAAAATTTAAAATAAGCATTTTTGCATTATTTATAATAAAACTTTTGTCGTTTGGCAAAAGACAATCACCAAGAAACGGTCTCGAAACTATTATTAATTGATTTTCAAACCGGATAAAAAATTGGCGCATAATATAATTATTCAAATAAGATTTCTGAGGTGTTTGAGAAGAATGCAGTGTATTTGTTTAAAATACAATAATATTTTAAATGTATAATTACACTCATCTCTCGATTTACACGATAGATACGTTCCTGGAAAAATCGTGTAAAACGAGACTAATAAAAAATACTGGAAAGAAGAAATTTGCCTACTTTTTTCATATTTTCATCATTTTGGAATATTTAAAGATATGAGATCAAAAAAGATAGCTCTATAGATCAAAAGTTATTACAAATAGCCATGATGGATAGGGATGCAACAAATACCTTGATTCTTTACAAATATCAATACTTTAATCTGATATTTTTGTACTCAATACATTTATACCCAGCCCTTGATTTACATGGTAGATACGTTCCTGGAAAAATCGTGCAAACTAAAACAAAAAAAAGGGGATTGGTTCAGAGCTGTGCGGGTGCTATGAGGCAAAGAGGCAGCCGCCTCAGGCGGCATCGTAAGGGGCAGCATAAGCAGAGAAATCAAAATACAATTTGAACCATTCAATAATTAAAAATCTTTATGCAACACTTTTCTATATTGATCTATGTTGATAGCTCTGCTTTGAGCTTACAGTTATTGATAATATTTGATTTTAATATTGGTTTGTCTCGAGAAGTGGCAAGTGGCTGTGTTGTGTTTAAATCAGTAAATCAAAATAAAACAAAATCTGAACTAGCTAATAGGACCTTAAAATAAAATTAAAGATGCAGGAGCGCTTTTGGGCTGGTTGCCCCTCTTCAGCTGCGCAGAGAAGTGAGCGTTAGCTTAGAACCTAACAGAGAATGGGACATCTGTAAAAATAAGTGTAATTGTAATTAAAACCCCAAGTGTCAGGAGAATGGTAAAAACAGGTTGTGCATGTGAGATAAAATGTTAGGCAAAAAAGGGGACGGAAATAGGGCAATAACAGATACAAAAATTACGTTTTCATACTTAAATGCTATAGTCACGTTGATTAAACAGATATTTGTAAAATGAGATAAAGATTAAAGAAAAAAAAGGGGATTGATTCATTAATTTTTAGAAACAATTTAATGCTTATACTTTTTCAATTTATTTTTGAAAATGAAAACATAAACATTAATTAACATTAAATACGGTACAAAAAATTAACAATATTCCTTTTTCAATTTATTTTTGAAAATGAAAACATAAACATTAATTAACATCGAATGCGATATAAAAAAAAAACAAATTAAACAAATTGCAATATTCTGTACAAATAAAAATAATAAAAGAATTCAAACAGAAATAGGCGAGCTGCAAGCGTGAGTTGAGTTTAGTTGAACTGCGAGACGACAGTAAAAGTTAATAGTGAGCAATAAATTAGATCGGAAGAGCGGTTCGTGAGCTATAAATTGTGAAAGCGAAAGTGGATTAAGATGAACTGTTAGTTATTCTGAATTAAAGACATAGATTAGTGTTGTGTGAGATAATTATCGCATTTTGTATTGGATTCTGTATTAAATTTAGTTATAGTGAAACAAGATTATTTTGTTTTGTGTGTAAATAAATTGGACTATACGAAATATAGCTGTATTCACTCTTTATTAATCTCTTCGAACTCGTAAACCCACAAAACGTGACAATATGATACTCTTTTAATGTAAAAATAGCATAATGCAAAACAATCAAAATAAAACCCAAAAAAAAATTTTGTATTCATTTAAAAACCATGTAAATTGAGTACCGTGCAAATCAAAAAATTTTTGGTGTATTTAATTACGTTATGTAAAATATTTTAAATAATGTGTATTAATTAATGCGTATCGTGTAAATTGAGTACCGTGCAAATCAAAAAATTTTTGGTGTATTTAATAGGTATAGGTGTATTTAATTACGTTATGTAAAATATTTTAAATAATGTGTATTAATTAATGCGTATTGATCTCGTTGTTTGAATTGCAAATTTACAATTTTCAGTACTTGAAACTTAATATTTGATTGAATTAGCCAATTTATTATAGCATACAATCCTACGGTGAAATACTATTCGCTATTGATCTTTGCTTATTGAACATTTTTTCCAAGAATCAAAGCGAATATTACGCGCATTTCGTAATTTCAAACTACACAAAATTACTTAACAAAATTTAATAAATATAGGATATCGGAAAATATTTATTTAAAAGGCAATATGACAATTCATAGATAATTTTGCCAGTTTTTACGAAAATTTTTTTCAAAATAACACGAGTTTAGAAAAATAATAATACAAGGTGATTTTTGATGAAAAGATAGAAATCAAACTTTAAAAAATTCGTTCAAAATTATTCTCTTATCGTGTTTAATTTTAAATTAAAGATTTAAAATTATTAATAAAATGCAATGATTTTGCTAGTGAAACCCATTGTCAAACCACTCTTGCAATGGTTTCTTAGTGTCGGCCAGATTGGCCGCGTGGAAACGCTTCGGCTTTTCACTCTGGAGGACCCGGGTTCGAATCTCGGGTCCCACCCCCTTGAAAATATTTATCATGGGGTCCGGGACCAGCCCGTCGATCCCCATCCTCCACAATCCGGCTGACCCCTCCGCAGGGGTGGGCAGCCAGGAAGGGCTTGTTTCACCCCGCCACTTAGTACTCTTGCTGAGTGGAAAGTGGCGTCATCTGTTGACAAAAAAAAAGGTTTCTTAATCATATTTTATAATATAAAATATGATTACTAAGGCTGGGCAACCTCCGGCCCGCGGGTCACATTATTTTATTATATTTAATACGAACGCTATATTGGGTCATTCCAAGTAAATGTAAACCTCAAGGTTAATTTTTCAACTTACACTGATGTACAATACATTTGTTATATATCATTTTAAAGCTAAAAAATTGAATTTTAATAATTACCCAATAAAACATGAAAAGGTGTTGCACACAGGAAACAAAATAACGTTGTAATAACCAAAGACTGATATGATAATTACTCCTTATAGTTAAACTTACTTATTACTGCAGATTAGTATTTTCTGGGTTAAGAAGTAGAGCTTTTTTTTTAAAAAAAATAAAACACTATTTATAGTGTCTTATACTGTACTTTGAAATCGAAACAAGTTGTGGAATTGTAAGTATTCTTAGGTATATGAATAAAACATGTTCTACACGCATTACGTTAGTCACAAAATAATCTATTTTTCTTCCCAGAAATTATAAATATTACACTGAAATATTGAAAGTTTGCCATTTGTTGCATCAAATCATTGCAGTTTTTTATATATAAATAAATTTTGCTTTTAAAACGTAAAAGTATAAAAAATTATGTGACAAACGTAACTTCACAGAATTGCGAGAAACACAATATCCCGTGACTAACGTAACAATCTGTGACAAACGGTTAGCTTAACAGTTAGCTTTTCAAACTTAAAAGTTTCGTTTATTACAAACGTCAATTAAAGCATTATTTCGAACCAAACTGAAGATCAAATTGAAACTATCTGCACAAGGAAATGGGTTAAACAGCAGCAGAAAGAAAACGATTGAGCCGATTGAAACAAACGGATGAAAAAAAAAACTAGAGAGAATGAAGGCAGCAGAAGAAATGAGAAAATATCGACAGCTGAAAAAAAATGTTAAGACTTATCGGAAGAAAGAAAACGAAGCTGCAAAACTCCGAATGAGAAAATTCAAAGAAGACTGAAAAAACGTACTGAAGATGAATCTTATACCCGTTACAGACTAGACCGCTTAAGTACTTTAAGGTCGAATTTAAAGGAATAATGCTTTCCAGACACGAAATATTAAAATACGCCGAATATGGTACAAAAAAAAAAGCAAATTAACAATATTCCATACAAATAAAAACAATAAAAGAATTTAAACATAAAAAACCAACCTTCATAAGAACTACACCTTAAAAAACAGAAATAAAAATCAGCCTTTACTCCTATTCAGAGCTTTGTAAAGCTAGAATTCTCCTTTTCTTTGGTAGTGCTGGTGTAACATCACTATCTGAGTCACTAGCAGAAAATTCATCATTTCCCATAAGTACTGCTGCACTAATTGAGATGTTGGCTACATCTTCCACTTCGTTAATAAAAGTTGATTTACTTTTGCATGGTACAAAATCAGTGATCAACATTTGCTTACTTTGAAGGGTATTCTTATAAATTTCTTTATACTGATTGAGCGATTTTTATTGCTCTTTGAAATTTCAATGTTCTCTCAGCATCAAGATCTCTATTAAAAAAATAAGTTTGCAGTTCTCTACCTACTCGAAGCTCTTCAGCAATTACTTTTCCAGCAAATTTTTCAGCTGCATTATTGTCATTGTCACAACTGCTATTTCTAGTACCTTTGGGAACCTGATGTAGTATTAAGTCCACAAGATCCACATCTGAATTGACAGTAAAAGTTAATAGTGAGCAATAAATTGTGAAAGCGAAAGTGGACTAAGAAGAACTGTGTGTTATCTGAATTAAAAACATAGATTAATGTTACATGAGATAATTATTGGATTTTGTATTAAATTTAGTTATAGTGAAATAAGATTATTTTGTTTTGTGTGTAAATAAATTGGACTATTAAAAATATAGTTGTATTCACTATTTATTAATCTGTATCAACTCATAAACCCACAAAGCATGACAATATGATACTCTTTTAATTTATAAATGGCATAATGCAAAACAACAAACCCTTTAGCAAAGAAATTTTTTTTGTTTTCATTTTAAAACCGTGTAAACTGAGTGCTAAAAAAAATTTTTTTTGTTTTCATTTAAAAACCGTGTAAATTGAGTAAAAAATAAATTTTTTTGTTTTCATTTAAAACCGTGTAAAAGCGAAACCGTAATTTTGTTTTAATTTAAAAACTGTGTAAATTGAGTACCGTGCAAATCGTTTTTGTTTTCATTTAAAAACCATGTAAATTGAGTACTGTTCAAATCGAGGGATAGGTGTATATACTTCTATGTTAGTTATAGAAAGTCTCAAAATCCAATATATGTACTTTTTAGTAAATCTTGACAATTTCACTAAATTTCATATTTGAAAATGTTTTTTCATACAGAACTGCCAGAAATTGAGAACATGTCAGCAATAAACTTTTAAAAATTCATATAATCATCAGAAAGATTTCTTTAAACTTTTATTCTCTTTACATAGCTTTCATTATATTGTTAGCTTGCAAGTCAATCAATTCCAAATGATAAATTTTAGAAATTTCTTCTAGTGATACGTGTGTGATGACTGAAAAATCTTAAATCTTTTTGCAAATTCCTTCTGTAAAAGGCTGATGGTTTCATTTTTAGTTTTTATTGAAGTTAGAGAGAGATTTCTTCAGCTGATATTCATTGCAAGAAGGAAATGTTGAAAGTTTTTTATTGAACTGTTTTTATAAAAATTAGATTCAAATACTTTAATATTAGTATCATATGAGTATTATAGCTGATACTCATTTTCCTTTCCCTTACAATCTTATAATCAAAATATTCAAATGGATTGTAATATCTATCAAGTAAGCTAATAAAAAAAAATCCAATTTTGATTTGAAAATACTTCTTGGCAATTTTCATTTTCTGTTAGAAATATTACAATTTCATGATAAAGTACAAAAAAATCATTTGAGAACTTACCTTCTGCTTATGTGTTTCTGTTCTTACCTTCCATCTCATGTAAGTATAGCATGATCCTTGTGCTCAAATAAAAACAGAAAATAAATCAGTAATTTTAGGAAAAATGATTTATTTTGTTTCATTTATAATATAACAATGATATAATGAACAGTAAGTTTCTACTTTACATATGAGAGAAGGACAAAGGGCCATATATTGAGGACTGCTGATATAAAGAATTCTTAGGTTTTTTTTATAATCATTATCACTGAATTTAAATAAACAAAAACAGAAATATTTGAAAATAAAACCATTTTTATTCTTAAAATAATTAATTACTATTTTTTTTTCCAGAGACAACATACTTAATGTTTTATAATATTTTAAAAAAATAACATATTACTTATTTAATAATTAAAAGATGAAAATTATATTTATTTGCCTTGCTTTGAAATATTATAAGGCCATTTTGAACCACAACTTAGGCATTTTAATTCATTTTTATTTTTGAAATATCTTGTGGCACAATGTAGATGGAGTTTTGCATCACAATTTGTACAAGTTTGTCCCTTTAAAAAGTAATTTAAATCATTATAATATATCAATTAAAATAGAATAATAATAATTAAATTATGTAATATCAATAATTGTTAAATTTCAGTTACCTGTAAAACAATTTGTTTACACATCTGACAAATAGTAATCATATCTTCATACACTTCTCTAAAATAAGGATCTAATTCAATCATGCTTCTTACACTTAATGATATAACACCATAATTCTACATTAAAATGAAAATTGTTCGATTGAATAGTTTTTAATCACTTTTTTCATTTTATACTCAACTAAACATTTATTATTTAAAATACAGTAGAAACATTACACTCAAGCACTATAAGCAGTAACAAGATTTATTTTAAGAAAAGAAACGTTTTTGATCTATTACAGATCCTCTTCAGCTTCTAAACATTTTTAAATTTTAAATTTGAAAATGTTTAGAAGATGTTTAGAAGCTGTCATTTTAGTCATTACATCATTACATACACAATAGGTTTAAATTTAAAAGCATTAACATCTGAGAGCTTAGGTTTGAAAATAGTATTAGATTGGAAAAGTACCTCTGCTGTACACTACTTAGATGTACACATACAAATGGCAAATGCAACCTACGAAACTATGGTGTATAGAAAACTGACTTATGTAACAAGTATTATACCGAAATGGTCCAATAACCCCCAAAGTACAAAACAGCAGCTTTTAGGGCATACTTAGAAGACTGTTAACACATTGCAGCACAGATGAGGCAAAAAGAGCAGAGAAAGAATTCATTTTTAGAGAAGGCAGAAGGCATGGATACAATCATAATATTATCCAAAAGATTTACATAGGAACAACCAAGAATAGAGATAATGGTGTACCAAATGTGTCAACTAGCAGGGGGTCGGCGTGAGAACAACGTGAACAACAGCGATATGTATCATTATCATTATGAAATCGCTATGTATAAACCCCTCAAAAAATACAGAGGTTACATTGGTACCTAAGAGAATTAAAACTTTATTCACAGCACTGAAAAATGATAAAAAGCCCTAGCTGAAACAGCAATTATCAGGGGTATATGCGATTTCTATCTATAATAAAACTATAGGGCAGCATGAAGAATATATTGGTGTAACAATGAGGAATCTCTCCCAAAGAATCAAAGAGCACAAAAAAGATATTACGAAAGCCTGTTTAAGTACATCACTAGCTAAGAGGTTTTACAAATACGAACTTGATATAGATTGGGAGCAAGCAAAAATTGTAAGAACAGGTTTTGAACGTAAACACGCATATCTACAAGAATCCCTGGTTATGGAAGAAAGAGGAATGTACAAGAATGTTATAAATGAACAACCCAGTACCTCATTCTCCAGTGCATGGAGTTACAGAATTATGCATAAATTATGAACTTTTAAAGTTATTGTTGTGTTATTATTTTATTAACAAGTTCACGTTTGTATATAATATTTATAGCTTACTAATATTTTAGTTTTAATCTGATACTATGTTAAACATTTTTAAACCTATTGCGTATGTAATGATGTAATGACTAGAATGACGAACGCAAATATTTTCAAATTTAAAATGTTTAAAAGCTGAAGAGGATCTGTAATAGATCAAAAACATTTCTTTTCTTAAAATAAATCTTATTACTACTTATAGTGCTTGAGTGTAATGTTTCTAGTGTTGAAAGCAGAGTTTTGTTCAAGTAACCTAAAATACAGTAGATTTCCAATTAACTGAGATAGTTGAGAAATTAATTACTCTAGATAATCCACAAAACACAAAGCACACATGCAAAAAAATAAGAATTATAAGATAAATATGCAATTAATATTAAATAAATTGTATGCATATATTCTATTATTTATTGAAAAAGAAAACAAGAAATTTGTTTATTTGCAATAATTGTAATTTTAATTTGATTATAATTTTTGATTGCCAATTATCTAATATATAACAAAGAAATGAATCTAAGGTGATTAAAAATCATATAGATAATTCATCTAAGATAAAAAATTTATGATTAAACACCATTTCCAGATTCACTTTGGTTAATTCACAACTCACATAATTCAACTCTGGATAATTGGGAATCTACTGTACTGTACATCTTATAAAAATTAAACCCTAAAAAATCTTGATTTTTTTAACAGAACTTTATTTAAATAATTTTAAATCAAATAACTAATTGATTTCACACAAGGCAAGTCTTTCTTCAGATAAATTAATTAAAACTTCTGTACATCTTATAAAAACTAAACCCTAAAAAATCTTGATTTTTTAACAGAACTTTATTTAAATAATTTTAAATCAATTAAATAACTAATTGATTTCACACAAGGCAAGTCTTTCTTCAGATAAATTAATTAAAACTTGCAATTTAATTATTAATTTTTTAGATGATGCCATTCTTAGTATAATTATTAGTTTATTTCTTAATTCAGAGATGGTGCTAACATTAGTCCAAATTATTTAAATCATTAAAATTCCTCTAGATGATGCCATTCTTAGTATAATTATTAATTAATTTCTTAATTCAGAGATGGTGCTAACATTAGTCCAAATTATTTAAATCATTAAAATTCCATTAAAAAATCAAGGGTTTTTAAACTTATTTAGGTTTAGGAACCTTGAAATTTTAAAAGATTTATGAATATACAAATCTTGTTTTCAAAACTAAAATTAAGCATTTTAATTCATTTTCTAAAATACTTTTACTAAACAATAATATATAATAATAAAAGACATCTATACAATATCTGTATTCTTGAATGTGACAACTATAACTCTCCAAAAATGAAAAACTTGGAGAATTTGACTACTGGGATTTCAGTGCCCTGTACCAAACCTAGCATTTGTAATGAGTAAACAATGTGTTATTTATATAAATCATAATAGGGCCTATAAATAATTGCACAATTAAGATTACATACAAATTCTAACCATAGTCTTATATTCTTATCAGTAAGGAGAGTGAGGAGCATACTCAGTAAAAAATAAAGAATAACTAAAAGGGCAAAAAAGATCCTACTACATGTGTGTCAGGCAAATGACAGAAAAAAAAAGAGAACATATCCCTAGCTGTTTCTTACTGATACACAAATGAGACAGTGGATGAATTCTGCCTCATCCAAAGGAATAACCAGTCATATTTGTATCCCAAAACAACAACTTATATTTAAAAGAAGCATTTTACTAATTCAGACTGCTTTCAGTTTCCCTTTGTCACAAGTCCTCCAAAGCAGCATTTTTTCTGCTTCAGTCTAAAGCAGATTTGTATACAGATTATTTCACAGCTACTCATTCATCTGTTTAAACATATCAACTCAAACAGCTATAGCATTTCGATAATAGAAGCTTTTATGAACAGCTCCAATCCATTCCAATGCTGTTTAAAATCTATTAATAAAGTTTTGTTTTATTCACAGAAAAAACAAAAAAGTCTTTTAATGTTTCATTAATAAGTTACTTCCTATTAATCAAATTTCATAATCAGCTAATTTTAATTATGTTTTCATCAAGTATTATTTGCAAAGCATACATAAGAATAAAATGTACATTTGCTTGCTTTTCTTGTTTCTTTCTAATTCATTACATTATAAATCATACAAATAGTAATTACAATAGCATAAATAAAAATGATTTCTGTAGTTTAAACTGATTTCTTTAAAAAATTAAAACTAAGTAAAATTAAATAAAACAGCAAAATTCTGAAAGAAAATTTCTTTTGATATACAAAATTTTTTCTGCATTAAAAACATTAAAAACAGACAAAAATGAAACTTATATAAGTTAGTGATAAGGATGGGAGCATAAAAAAATGGTAGAAAAGCAAAAAAACAGACACAGCACAAGTAAAGATTAGTCCATTACAATATTGAAATCAAATATGATCAGCTGAGTTATAAAGCAAATGAAAGATAAAGGGGTTCATACCAAAAACTTGGAAATTATAAAAAAAAAAAAAAAAAGGTGGTAGAGAATTTGGTAAACATCCTTCTGCCAAATGAGATATCTTTAGATTAGGTGTGGTGCTTAAAATACCTTTAACACTCAATAAAGATGTCTGAATATTGGAAAATAATAAATATGGATATTGCATAATTCATTCATTATTTTTCACAAGCATATGTAATTGTATATTTGTAATGATAATATCAATAGTATATCGTATATGTTATATATTGGTAAATTGTAATTTTCATTTTTAATTGATAGATTATACTAAGATTAAATTTGTTTAAAATATATTTATTGAAGTTATTTAGATATTATTGTTATTTTATTATATTTTATTTTATTTTAATATTTACTCAAAAGCCCTTTAGCAGTTAAAAGTTGACTGCTAAAAGGCTTTTGAGTATTATTACTTTTTGGTTTATATGTATCTTGTTTCTAACTTTGAATGTTTGCATCAGCAGGGAGTGGAAAAGCAGTTAACAAGAAATGTTGATTAAATAATAGGTGACTAGAAAGAAATAACCAGCATATGGTTATTATTTCAGTTTAAATATATATACAGTGAAACCCCGCTCATGCGTTCCCGTCTCTCTACGATGATATATTCGTTCTGAAGCTTGGTAGAATTCTCAAATATTTAAATTTTTTATTGTTTTGTATATAAAACATTGTATTAATTAAATTACATTCGTTCACTTTCCACACTGAATAATAATAATATAGAACTTAGAAGATCATCTTTGTCAGTCAGTCGAAAGAGTTAAATTCTACCACTAGATTGTGCTGCAAAGTTCTGTTGATTTGTTTATGTGGAGCCATGGTTGATACTCGATTGTGCTGTAAAGTTCTGTCGACTTGTTAATGTTTATGTGGACTTAAGCAGAAACTGAAAGCAATCTGAAACATAACTTTGCTCGTTTCAGTTTGTTATCAGTTTCAATTTTCAGATATAGTGGAATCCAAGCCTCAAATTGATTACAACGACTTTCGAGAAGCAATGTAAACAAGGCGAAAAGAATGAATTAGACGATGGAAGAAACAAATATTCTAATCAAGATTCTAATACATATTTGGAAGGAATGTTTTGATCAAATACAACTATTCTATATCAGGTTTATCAAATACAAGTAGTCCTTGATTTACAATGGGGTCTGATTCAAACTCCAGAGTTTGTAGGTGAAAGCAGTCAGAAGTTAAAAATGCCCAAAATTTATGATTTGCCCATTAACAATTTTAATTAGGGAATTATATATTACTGTAATAGTATTAATGAAAATGAAAACTGGAGGAACCAGCCACAAAAAGGATTGTTTTGGCACATCAGATCATTGTGCATAGACTCATACAAAATAAATTGAATTGATCAAATCACAGATTTTATCAATTATGATAAATATTAATCATCATAAATATTAGTAGTAGTAAATCAATGACATCATAAGTCAAGGACTATCTGTAGTTAAAATTGATCAAACTAATTGTATTTGATCAATACAGTTCTATTGCTGAAATAAATAATCCTTGTCTTGTATTGCAATTTATTTTATTAATTGTGGCAGAATGTTATTTCTGATTTTGGGATTACAATGAAAGCACATCTGACTTATTTGTACTATGATAGAAGTTTCTGTTACAAGGAAATTTTCAGCTAATGCATACTACAAAAAAAGTTATGCTTTGATGGGAATTTATTTTTTAATTTTGAATTAATTGATAAGACTTAGTGATCAGCTACAAAAATTATAAAATAATTCTATTTTTAATGCTAGTTTTTATATAATTTTGAATTTTACATGTTTAACTTTGGTTATAGTTATTGATGATGGCATCAATAACTATAATTTAAAATTCTCTATATACAAGATGGTCCAAAAGTAGGTGGACAGTATGTGGAATCAAGAGGCACGGCAGTGACTCTAAGCCAAGTACAGTAGTCACTGACTGACTATTATTACCGGAGTCTTATTATTACCGGAGTCATTACAGCCAAAATTCAACTCGCTGTTACTTTGGTCCTAAGATAAATATTATTAATCTGACAATTGCATTTGAGAAAAGTATTCAATAGGATAGAATGCCAAATTTGAAGTTTGATATCCAAATTAATAATAGAAATTAGAGCAGTTTAGTTTGAAGTTTCATATCCAATTAATAATAGAATTAAAGCAGTTTAAAAATGAAAAAATCGAGAAAAAAGAAGCGTCATTTTTCTCCTTCTCCTATGCAGACACCTCTACAGGTCGCATAGTTTAACCGATATTGATGAAATATTATTATTTATTTATTATTTATGCAATATTCAAAAATAATAAGTAACAATACAGGCAGGCCTCGATTAGTGCAAATAATGGGTTCCACGAATTTCTTGCACTAATCGAATTCGCACTAATCAAAGTATTAACAATATGTAAAATATGGTAATTGGTTCTTGCTTTGTGAGATTCCGGCCATGTCAACCTCACGATGACTAACCACAATAACTAACTGTTTAAGAAATATTTATTTTCATATTTTACATCATTGTTCACTAAATTAATAGACTACCAGGATTGCGTCTCAAACCATCATCACACCAATTAATAACCTACCAGGAATTGCATCTCATACCATCATCAAACCAACTGCCAAATCGTCACAGGAATTGCGTCTCATATCATCATCAAACCAACCGCCAAATCAAAAGGAATTATGTCTCATAGCCATCAAAAAACCAACCACCAAATCAAAAGCAGAAGTTGAGCGCCGTTTTTATGTCGCTCAATCACAGATTGTGTCTCATATCATCATCAAACTAACCGCCAAATCAAAACCAAATTTGCATCTCATACCAACATCAATCCAACTTCCAAATTGAAGATATCTTAGAATTATTGTGACCATATTTTACATTATTGTGTTCACCATCTAAATTAATAACTTACCAGGAATTGCGTCTCATACCATCCATCATCTAAATTAATAGTTAGTGTTAAGTTTATTGTAAATATTTATATATTTTACATCATTGTTCATCATCTAAATTAATAACTCAGGAATTATGTTGTTTCATACCATCATCAAGCCAACCGCCGAATTATCGTGACCACTTTTAAATCATATCATCATCAAACCAACCGCCAAATCAAAACCAAAATAGCGAAGTCTCATACATCATCAAACCAACCGCCAAATTCTGTACTGTACTGTATGGTTTCATACCATCATCAAGCCAACCGCCGAATTATCGTGACCACTTTTAAATCATATCATCATCAAACCAACCGCCAAATCAAAACCAAAATAGCGAAGTCTCATACCATCATCAAAATCGAAACCAAAATAGCAAATCGAAAGCGGTTATCATCATCAAACTAACTGCCAAATCAAAACCAAAATAGCGAATCAACCATCATCAAAACCAACACCAAATCTAAACCAAAATAGCGAATCAAAAGCGGAAGTTGAACCTCGCCTGGCAGCCAATTCTGGGTCGAGAATTGAAAGGATAGTCCAATTTGCAATTAAGCATTGCAGCTTTATTAAATCAGTAAATTAGTTCTGGATAGAACTAATTAGCTAAGTTAATGAATCAATGAGAAATTTTTACAAATTTTCTATTTGTTTACTAGCAGAATATGACAGCAAAAGATAACAAAACTAAATTTTTTTCACAAGTTTTATTTTTAATAAAGAAATCAGGTAATAAACAAAAGAAAATAAATAATATGGGTTGCACAGCAGTATAATAGGAAAATAATAGCTAATGGCAAAAAAGCCCATCTTAGTGGTGTTTCACCCCTTCAGAGCCAAGTGACTGTTCTTTGGACTGCTCCTAGTCCAGTTTTACTAACCGAAAATTAATTTGTTAATTGACATCATAAAAGGGACAGATCTTTGTTAGTAAGACTGGTATATGCTTACAACTTGCATTAATCAAATATTTGCTCGCACTAAGTGAAAAATAGTATCATTTTTACTAATCGAATATCGCATTATTCAAACTCGCACTAATTGAGGCCTACCTGTATATTATAATTATTACTTATAATATAAGTCCAGTATTCACTGCTTTGAATGATAATGGTCTACTTTATAGTGCTGAAGTGAGTAATAATTACTTATAATAATTATAATAATATGTAATATTATAATTATTCATTATTATTTTTGAATATTGCAATTTTGCAGTCCTGTGGCTCTGCAAATCCAGAGTCCAGCTTGAATAAGTCTTCTAAACTTCCAGAAAAATAAATTAACAGTTCTAACACTAAATGATGACAAAACACTTAACTGGAATTTTATAGTTGTTCAAGTAATGAACAAGTGTTAGAACAAAACACTTAAAAGAATTTAGTGCACTTATAACTAATGAATTGAATAATTCCAAAAACAAATAAAGTTAAATAATGAAAAGTAATTTATTGAATCCAAATCATACAAAGTATTAAAAGATATTATTGAAATAATAATAAAGAAACAAAATAAGTTAATAAAAATATAAGATCCAAAACAACAATAAATTTATTAATCACAAATAATAAATAACTATAACTTGTTCCATGCTAATGACAGCATATGCTGCTTGAGATCAGTTTATCACTAGCAGCTAACCATGGCAGGAACAAACAACAGAATTTTAAAATTGCAACCTGATCCATCCTTATTGCCTTATTGCAGTGATGTTTAGCATTTTTAGGAAGGGCTATAATTACTCTGATGATTGTTCCTAAATATTTTCTGGCCAAAATTTTTTTTTAAATATTTTTACTTATACAGTCATTCTATAAGTTGAAGATTATATATATTACTTTTACAAAATTTGTTTGTTTGAATATTTTTCAGAAAATTAGTTTTTCTATTCTTTTCTATTTTATATATATTAAATTAGTGTATTCATGTTCTGATTATGTATTGAAATAAAGGTAATTATTAAAATTTTTTCAAAAATTAATTTTTTATAGATTGAACTATCTTAAAATTTAAAAAAATATTTTAGATAATACCAAAATATTGCTTAATTATATTAAAATAGGCAATATTATTTTTTAAGTATTGAGTTTTAATTTATTTTCACTGTATTTTTGCCAAAAGAAATGAAAAAATATGAATGCAAACAATCATCCTTCATTTAAATGGGTGTGGCATTTTTATTGCTGTAGTGCAGCCATTTTCCTTCCTAGGAAATTGACGTGATCATGCTTACTTTACTTCGTGACATGTGATAGTGAATAGGTTGGTACAATAAACCATTTGGGATCCAATTAGAACAAAGAAGAGAATGTTATAACTTTTATGTATGAGAGTAGACTATTTTTCTTTAAGTAAAATTTTATCTAGTTTATAGTATTTTTTAGAACTGGTGGCTATATAAGCAATGTGTATACTGAAGAGGTCAGTAACTGACCAGAAATGTTATACTTTTCAGATTAAAGTCATTTTTTCTACTTTTTAAGCTAGTTATTGTCATCTCCAATATTAAATTTAAACAGTATCTTCATTATTTTTAGATAAGAATTAATAATAAATCATTAATATTGCAGATTTTGCAGCAGAAAGATTGTTATATCCATACAAATGTATATATACAAATGTAATGGAAACTTAAATATGTCATGAAACTTAGATCTGCTTAAACAGACTAAAAATTTACAGCATCAATATGTATATATTTTTGTTTTTAAAATAAATATTTTTAAATAACTTTTTTCCAGAATACAGTATTATTTAGGTATTATTTTTATTATAGTAAAAATTTGATTTAAAATATTTATTGTGATAATATATGGTATCTCAGTTTCATAAATTCAAAATATCAGTATAGGTATCCCTCCTATAACACTGTTTTGCTCTAACATGATTTGAAAATTGCAGAAACCTTCATATAACACAATACTGCTACAACACAGTTTTTACTTAACACATTTAGAAAATTACATTTTTTCTCCTACAACACAAAATATTTTCATTAATTTTTGTAAATCCATACTGTGGACATACAATACACACATAAAATGCAATCATTGATAAATACTTTGCTAAAATTAATCATAAATGTAATTTTGTTAGTTTGCTGTGAGAGGACATATTCAGTCTATTTTTGATTTTGATTTGAAATTGAGTTAATTGGTGACAATTGAGTATTTTATGTTCCAATCGTTCAGTTCTTGGATAAAAAATAAGTTTTTATTCTTTGATAGAGGAATGTAAAAAAGAAGAAAAATATTTTTTTTGCTATATATTAAGAAACGATTATTTTCTAGTGAGCTCTAACGGATTTTATAAAGGGAACAGAAGACATATAAATTTTAAATGCAAAAAAAAGTTCAAAAAGTGAAGTTGATATTGTTAAAGAAAAAAGTTCTCGTTTTAACTGAACAGTGGTAAGGAAGATATAACTATTAAATGAATGTTATAAAGGCTGTATACTTTTTCTTTTGTTTTGTTTTACATAAATTGCTTTTTGCATTATATTGCATCTTACATATATATTTTTTCTTTCTTTATGTTTCACATTATTAATATTCTTAATAAAAATTAAATTTCTTATGTGGAATTAAAGAAAGTTATTTGTTTTTAATTAGTTTTGGAATGTAACTCTCCATTTTGTATTGGTTCCAGATCTCATATAACACACTTTCACACAACACAGTATTTTTAGAAACATATCTACTGTGTTATAGGAGGGATACTTGTATTAAAATATTAGCTGGTATTGTGAGCCCTAAATCACCTTGTACAATAAGAAACATATATATGGACGTATGTCCTTTTTTGTGGTAAAATCATTGAGTAAAATTTCTGGGACAGTAACTGTTTTAATTAGATTTTGATGTTAAAAATATTCGTTGAATTAACAATATTATAATGAAAAACTTTTTTACAAGATTTTTATGGGAATATATAATAAATATTTAATAATTTTAATATTTTATTTATTTTTTTGAAATTAGATCATAGGCCATACTTTAAAATTAGACAAGCTACATGTGGTCTATAGGCTGCAACTTGCTCATCCCCTACTTTCTTGCTATCCCCATAAGGTAGATAATTATTTGTAACCAGAAGTAGAAATTGTTTTATGTAAATGAGCTTGAGTACAAGCTATCTATATGAATTAATTGTATAAGGAGATTGCTGTCTAAAATGATTGAGATGGTGTGAATTATAAGCAACAAATAAACTTAGCAATATTATTGAAGTGATTGTTGATATATCACAGTTAAATATTTCTGTAGCATGATTGGAAATTTTAAGTTCAATTAGTTTAAGATTTATTCAGTATTTGAAACTATTGCTTTAATAGCATTTTTATTTGGATTAATTTGATTTTTGAATTGATTAAACAAGTTATTGTAGAATTAAATTGGGACTTTACATCAAATTAAGTTCCTGAAAATTACAGCTATAACTGATATGACAACTGAAATCAGAAAACCAATAGGCTTAGTGTTATAAGCCAGGGTTATGTTCCTAGAGTTACTTCTTTCTGATAATTGATATTATTTGATAATTTCTGTCATCTAATCATTATTGTATTATTGAATAATGAAATGAATTAAAAGCATGATTTAAGTGAAAATTTCAATTAAAAAATATTTTATAGCAATTATATAATGGAGATAAACTGAACTGTAACAGAAGGGGATAGACAGGTTTGGCCTGGACCTTCATATAAATTTTCTAAAATATGGAATCCTTATTTGATCTTGGGTCTTTTGATTGGAAATTCAAAGCGTTTCCTTATAGAAAAATCCATTAATTGTTCTATTGCAATATAGTTTAACACAATATTCATAGACAATATTGTATATTCAAATTACATTATGTAGTTTTTTACAGTTATAATTAATTCATAATAACAAGCTCAATAGTGTGAAATTAGTATAGTATATTTTTGGGAATTTATTGCAATTGATTTTAGTAGATAGAACTTTAATTTATTTATGTTTTTACAACTACAGTGAAACCCCGATTTTGAAACTTTTCGGGGACCGGCCCGAAAAGTCGAACAAGCCGGGAAAATGCATGAAACCGGAAACTCTGATGACGTCATAATAAAAAAGTTATATAATTATAACGTAGGAAGAGGGAAAGTTTTACATTGCATGTATAGGAAAATGCTCGGACTTCCGAAAATAGTCGTTTAAAGCGGGAAAGTTGTACGATACGGGAACGCACGAGCGGGGTTTCACTGTGCTATTATATGTTTCCAATTTGCTAATTTGTTTCTTATGCAGGGAAACATAAGAAAATAGGATATTCCATTCTGCTGCCTTAAAATCTTTAATTTTTTAATTAATTAATTTAGTTGCATACAATGTTCAGTATTTTTGCATTCAGTTTTGCAAATTTGCATCATCATTTAATGTTGTTTTGCATGCAAAATAACATTAAATGAGGATCTGTTGTACTAACTTTTCTATGACAGTTTTAATTATAGAAATAATTGTGTTATTCCACCTTAGAAAAGACCTGATAGCATATTAGTGATGTGAGAATCAGAACTTTACAAATGCTATATTTTATTCAGAATAAGAAATTTTGCAATTTATAATAAAATATAATTGATTGTTATTAATGATTTTAATTATTACTGATTATCAATGAAGTTTTAATTAATTTTGAAAAAAGCAAATGACAATCAGTAATCATGCAATTTTCAAAATTTGAATTTCTTGTAATTTTCAAAAAATAATATCAATTTAATATAGATGCTTATAATTTTTCTAGAAAAAATTTATTAATAATTATATAATTAACAAACTACTATTCTTGAAATATTCATTAGCTGAAATTTTATGACTACAGTTAATTTTGTAAAACTGAATTTAGCCCTTTAAATAACCTTAATGCTGAAGATGATTGTGTAGCGACTGAAAACATTTCATTAAAAAGTTTATAGTTATTTATTTTCAACTGCAGTTTAAGGCTGTTATTTAAAGTGTTATTATTAAAAAGGCAGTTAATTAAAATAGTTATTTTCACTGAATTTATTCTATTGCATAAGAAAAAATGATTAAAAATCAAAATATTATTTAAGATAGTTAAATTATAACTGACTGTTTATGGTGTATTATCAATTAGACCATACCCAAGATTAGCACATGAAATTCTAGTATTAAAATATATATAAGGTCTGTCACACTAGTATTCAGGTCTATGTTACACTTAGATAATGTTGCCAGTGTAAAAAAGTTTTGTTTTTAATGACAAAATTATTTTAATCTTTTTTCATCAGATTGCCTTTTGTATATTTCAGCTTTAGAATAGAAAATAATATATAGCAATGGTGGCCAAATTGTGGCTTGCGAGCCACATGCTGCTCTTTGATATCTTCACTGCATGAAAGTCAGTAGTTAATATAGAACAAATACCTACTTACTGGTAATTTTTAAAAATAATATATTTTGTAATTTGTTTATTTATTTAAAATGTAGTATGCATCAAAATGAAATAATTGCATTTAAAATAAATAATAAATAATTTTGAAACCATTGTTAAGATTAACCGATAAACTGATGTGGCTCTCATTGTCCCAAAAACAAACTGATTGCGGCTCTCAAGTATTTGAGATTCTCGTATATAGTTCTTAATGATCTGAAGCTTGGCTACCCCTGATATATAGTCATCTTCCAATTTATATAGTCTAGAGTTACATCAATTCCCAGATGCAATTAATTAATATCAATCAGATGACCATGCAGTAAATCAATAGCTTACCATTTGAAGGCTTTTGTTTCAATTCCAAGTTCCATATCTTTAGGTTTTTCAGCAGTTCAGATCTGATTAATATCAATCAGATGGAGTTTAATATGCATATTAAACTCCATCTTACATTTGACAACCAACTCTACTATGGATTCAGGAAATATGTATTGAGTTTTTGAGAAATTTTGTTGCTTAGTGCCTGATAAAGATGGAAAATGCCGTAAAATTCAGAAAAAGAAAGATTCCATCATGAGAGTAGCAGCTAATTGGAAACCATGGGATAATTTCTGCTACTTAGTATTTTCTAGGATGGAAATCAGCGAAAACTTAGTTATTCCGCCAGGGCTGCCGAGAAGGGGTGAAATCCAAGACTTTTGTCACGGGCCCAGCATTGAAAAGGGCCCAGCAGTCGACCCCAACATGTCACATAATGTGTACGATAGTTCGCAGGCCACTACAAGAGCGTACTATCTACCACCCAAAACAGTTGTGCCAAAATAAACTATTCTATATAAATAATAGTATTTTGATAGACGAAGGTTTTTAAAATTTTATTCATCCCTCATCAAAGTTTTTTAAAATTTTAGGTCTCATCTCAGATGAGGCAAAAAAAATTTAAAAACCTTTGATGAAAAAATTAAAAATTCTCTTTTTATTTAATGTTTGTATTTTGTATGATATATAATCACAGAAATCTGTGTATGTAATGTATCGAATTTTGAATTTATTGTACACTTTTTTAAAATAAATGCTTAATGTTTTATATGACTTTTTTATTAAACCAAAATGATATACTTTTTAAGTGGGGTCCACAGACTTGTCAAGGGCCCAAAAATTTCTCTCGATGGCCCTGTATTCCGCACTTTCTTTCAGATGATACTTTTTTTCTTAATAGATCATGACAATTCTCAATCTATTAAATATGGGCCATCCACACCATTACAGATCACAACATAAGCCAAAATTATAAGGCAGGCTCACTTGCTGAAGTAGTCATTAGATACAAAGAAGAACAGATCTTTTCCCATTAAAAATACCACTTTCATTTGTATTGTAGATACATTGACAATATTTTCAGAGTATAGAAAAACTCCAATAGAAGCAGAGATTTTGTAGACTAATTACTGATTTAAAATTAGGTTCAGCTTTAAATATAGAACAAAAAAGCACATACAAAATAGATGTTTTAGATATTTCAATTGAGATTAAAAAAGCTGAATACATAATGATCGATCATTTACTACAAACCTATCTTTAGGCAGTATACATCCCAGCAAATTCTTACAACCTATATAGCTATAAGAAAGTGCTTTCCATCTCTTATTTGAAAATATATGCACCACTGTTTATCAGAAGAATTAAAAAGTCATGAATTTAGAGAAATTTTAAATCAAGGCAGAATGTTTGATTACACCTACAATTTCATGCTTAATGCAATAAAAAAAAATAGAAAACCAAAATACAACACCAAACAATCAATTCTGAATATAAGTGTGGGACGCCAGGGGGCGTGATATAATATTTTACAGGTCTTAGCCTTGTGTGGACAACGTCAGGATGTGGCACCAGTCGGGATCGTTGGAAACGATGCCGACAAAAGAGGCGGGTTTGCCTAGCGGATGATGATGTGGGCTAAAGTTGTGAGTAAGGATGGAGAGGTGCTCAAGGAAACAACAATAAACAACTCGAACGGTTAACACCTTGGATCTTTATTCTAGAGAGAGAGAATTACAATATATCCCATAAAGGGAGGATAAATACCTTGTATAACAGTGGGATCTTGGTAGATCTTGCTTTAACACTATATTATAACACGATACTATATCTAGAGTTCAAAGTTCTTTGAAATCGTCCAATCGAGGACCTATTTATATTTGTCGTCCGGTCGGTGGCTTCCAGGGGGTTTTCTTCGGACGGAGCACTGTCTTCTCAGCTAATTGCTGCCTCAAGGTGAAAACACCTTTCTTGCAGGTGGGATCCGACTCCCTGTTGGTGCGGCGTAGCTGGAGGATGGGATGGTGGTTGTAAAACCTCGGCGGTGGTGAGAGCTATTACGTACGCTCTTTCCTATCCGTTCTTCTCCAGTTCTCCCTCTCGATGGGGTTCTCTCTCTCTCCCTGGATCTCTCTGACCATGGGGAGGTCGATCCCCTTTTTATAACATCCCCGAGTCGGGACCAAAACATCACATCTCACCCGAAATTCCCGGGCTTCGATGCATTCCCGACTATTGTTTATTATTTCCTTTGCAGGTGGGGTCTACTGCGATAGTCCCTGGACACCTGCACAAGCACGATCTTCGCCCCCGATACGTAATCCTTTTTTGTTTTCGAGATTTACGACGTTGGGAACGAAGTTTCGCGCCGGGCAGTGCAACTCGGTAAATGCTTTCTTTTCAATCTTAACGTTCTTCCTCCCGTTTACAGTTTCTTTGTTCGATGTTTTTAGCTTTCTCTCTTTTACAATTTCTTTGTTTGATATATTAAATTTTTCTTATATATCGCGAATATAATTCGTATTTCCGTGATCCTCACAATAAGAACACATTATGGTATCAAATGTTTTAAAGCAATATAGTATAATACACCATTTTAGAAAAATATCAAAAATCAAAAAATTAAACAACAAAAAAAAAAAATAGTTTTTAAAACGGTAGATCAGGCATGGCAACCTTTCCTAGTTTGGGGGCCAAATTATCATTGTCTCCAAGTCAAGGGCCAGACCAAATAATTAAAAAAATAAACTAATATTAAATGAATTAAAACAAGTTGCTAAAATTTATTATAAAGATAAAAATATTTTAATCTGATTACTACATTTTTAAATCAAACATCAAATCAAAAATGATAATTAATTCTCTATTGCAATCCATTTTACATCATATCAACTATAGTTAACCCTAACTGAAAAGACTCGTCAATCATCGAATTCAGCCTTGAAAGGTCTTTAGTTCAAAAGACTATAGTTATGGTGACCATATGTCCTTTATTTAAGAGGACAATTCTTTATTTCACTGTCCTTTAGATTTATTTATTTTTTTCTAAAATGGTCATTTTGTTGTTTATTTTGTGAATTGAAATACTAAGTTGAATATTAGTGCACAACAGACAATCCACAGAAACATGACATTGTCATTTTCTGTGTTATGACACTGAAAAGATCGAAAAATGGTGACAAATTGATGAGTCCTGCCAATATAGATGGGTTGGAATTTTTAAATATTTCACAGAGTCACATATCATTTAAAAACATTTTAAAAATTGTTAAATTTTGCTTCTGTCTTCCTGGATCTAATGTGTCTACTCAATGGATATTTTCATTAGTAAATAATATGTGAACCACTGAGAAAACGCAATTAAAAGTTGAAACATTGAAAGCCTGTATTTATATTAACTGCAACTTGGACATGACATTTATAGTGTTTTATGAATTTTTAAAAAAAATTCATTCTGTTGAAAAATATCAAAATTAATATTTTTAAAGTAATAATATAATTGTTTAAAATGTGTTGTTCATTATATTGTGTTGTTTATTATATTTTATAATAAATGTTATAAGTTTTAGTGAAACAAATAAATGCAACCTGGTTTTTCTTATTATGAAGCAATTTCTGATTTATCCTTTATTTTCTCCAAAAAAATATAGTCACTGTAACTGTAGTAGAAAACATCATGTTTTCTCCCATCATGAATCCATCCAACTTCGCTGAAATGAATCAGGACGGGATCTGGCCCACAGGGATCTGCCCATATGTGGGGTAGACTATATATTTCTAAAACTTATAAATGATAAACCAAACATTAGCATGGATAGACATTCAGGAATTTATCAGATATCTGTCATAAAGCATACGTATAACAAAAATGAACTATATATAGGATGCACCAAGAGAAACTTTAAAAAAGATTAAAGGAACATCAATCAAATGTCAAATATGGAAAACCATCACTGAACTTTGTATCAAAGCAATAGAATAACATATATCAATAGATTGGATGCTGGAATAATCCAAAACACACAAGAAAAGTAAACAGAGTCATATCACTAAAGCTATTTGGATAAATGAAAAAATTTAAAAATCATCCATTATTAATAAAAACATCCCATACAATATACTCTGTTGTAGTCGCTGATAGATATCAAACATGTAGCTGATGGATGCATCAAACATGAGATGTCGCATTCTGTATGTATCACTTATTTTTGCATCTAATTAATCTTCAATTAATTTATTTTTTATTGTAATTCACTTTTTTATTTTTTATTTTATTTTAATTTTTTATTGTAAAAATTACTTGTCTTTTATATTAACCTTAATTTTTTATGATGTTTATTTTATTAAATATTCTGCATACTTTAATCCTATATTTTTTCTTTTTGTTTGTAATGAGAAACTGAATACTGTATATATTTACTAATTGTTTTCTAATTTAAAACTGTATAGGTGATGATGATGACGACTTTATGTTAAGTTGAAAATGTTACTATTCTTAATAAAACTTTCCTATGAAGAGCTATTTTTCTGTTAAATTTATCAAGCCAAGAAGAAGGATAATGAATCAGCCAAAAATTGAAGTTTAATTATTAAATTATAGATGGTGTCATCTTAGACCAAATTAAATTAATTTTTAAGTCAGTAAATGATGGAACTACAGTCCTAATTTACAAAAATAATTATTAAATATATTTTAATTCTAAAATAATCCACTTGGGATTGTTTGACTGATAGTAATGTTTGCATTAAATTTCTCTAGTTAGTTTGTATTTTGAATTTCCTTTCAGTAATAAATATGTAGTTTTACTTAAAACAATTATATTTAATGATATTAAGTATTATAACAGTATAAGAATATTATTACTAGTAAAATAAGAATATTATTTGAATTTAAGAATTTTGAATTATATTCTTTAATGAAAGATAGGAAGCACTATAATGAATTATAATAATTATCTGTTGGTGCGGCATAACTGGAGGATGGGATGGTGGTTGTAAAACCTCCGCGGTGGTGAGAGCTATTACGTACGCTCTTTCCTATCCGGTTTAACGTAAAGTACTTTACGTTTTTGTGTCTGTAGCAGGTATCAGTCTAGTTCAAGATTGCTATTCCCTTTTGCAAGTCGCCAGTCATATGGCAAAGCACGCAAGAAGGCCATTTCAGCACTACCCATAATCCAAGAAAAAGAAGAGAGCTTATAAAAAAAATTGCTGAAGATATTGGCTTAATTATATCACCAAAAACACAGAAGATAAGGTCAACTGCTATAGATCAGGAATCAATTAATGCAGTTACAGAATTTTACCTACAGTCACATATTTCTCGAGAATTTCCTGGCAAAAAGGACATAGTTGTCGTGCGAAATAAAGAAACAAACAAGAAAGAAAAACTTCAGAAGCATTTATTAATGTTCAATTTGAAAGAAACATGGATTATATTCAAGGAAGAGAATCCAGAAATGAAAATTGGACTCTCTAAGTTCTGTGAATTACGGCCTAAACAAGTACTACTTGTATCATCTAAAGATCATAAGGTATGCTGTTGTGTTTATTGCGAAAATTTGGAAATAATTATATCCATTTCGGAACAGTGGAAATGCCATATTCGTACTTTAAAGTAGCTTATTTCACTGCTTGTCTGTGATACAACATCTTCAGCGTGTATGAATCAACAGTGTTTGGAGTGCAAAGATAAGATTGAAAATTTTATATCTGAAAATTTTATATCTGAAAATTTAATATTGACACATAGTGAAGAAGTGACTTTCAATCAGTGGAAAGATGGAAAGCTAGAACCCCATACATTCACTGATGTCCAGATGATAATATTGATTCACAAGCAAATGGTCAAAATACTGGCTCATTTCTATAACATTTTCAGACATGCCAAAGAATTAAAGAAACAAAAAAGAGAGTTGAAACCAGGCTGTGTCATTTTACAGACTGATTTCTTTGAAAATTATGCAATAAAACATCAAAATGAGATAATGCAAGCCTACTGGACTAATAACTCTACTGTTACCATATATACTGCTATTCTTTATTTCAGAGATTCTGAAAATTCAGAACTCAACATGCAGAGCTATGTAGTTATATCAGAGACACAATTAGACACTCTGCAAAAGAGGTTAATATCTTTAACTCTAAAATTTTAGCTAACTTCCATGCATCCTATGGAAACAGTAATAAGATTATGGAAGTCAAAATTTGGACAGATGGTGCAGCAGCTCATTTTAAAAACAGAAGTTCAATGATGACTTTCGCTTCATCAAGCATGATTCGGAATGGAACTTTTTGAGTCATATCATGGCAAAGGGCCTCATAACGGAATAGGAGGGGCAGTAAAAAGAACAATTTGGAAGAAAGTTTTACAGGGCAAATAACAATCAGAAATGCTGAAGAATTTTTTATTGTGTGTGCCAAAAATCAGGAAGAAAACAAGATCAGATGTCTGTATGTGACAGAAGAAGAGATTATGAAAGCTATTCAAAAATGTTAATCCAGTTAAAGAAATTCAAACCGCAAGTAGTGTAGTGAAAACTAGTCCTCTTGAAATTAGCCTGTTCAAGAACACTGGTGATTCTGAACCAATTGGTTCTCCCATAACACTTAAACATCATGGTTCAATTAATGTCAGTGATGAACCTGCTGACGTGAATAGAATAGTGTTAAAGCTTAAGAGAATTAGTCCTACGCATTATATTTGCATGAAAGACTGTAATTCTTGATACTCTTCAAGTTATCATATAATCCGAACTTCTTCAAATTATAAGTCCATTTCTAAATGCGAGTGAGGGTAAACAGTATTAAAATATTTACTCAATCGCAAGTTCGTTTGTCACAGTTACGTTAGTCACGTATACATACTGCGTTTTTTGGTTATCAGTGAATTATATATGTTGTTTTCTTATTATATTAATTCACAAAATAATAGTTAAGGCCATGAACCACTTATTTAAAAAATATTATGTCATATTAAGCAGTTATTTTAGAGAATTTTATATCTAAAGTAAAGATTACTTTTACCAGGTTGCATTTCGGTTACGTTTGTCACAATGTGTGCAAAAGTGTATTTAGCTATGATATTACGTTAAAAATAAAATCAGATGTGTTTAATTTGTTCATATGTAATTAATTTATAATAATGTGTAATTTATTATTATTATTCTGACTATACATATTTTATTATCATTGAAAACGGGAAAAAAAATTGTGCACGTTACGTTTGCACAATGGAATGACCCTGTATACTTACATATCTGTACCTTCCATTTTTTAAATAAATACTATTATTATCAATTGTTTTTGTTTTGGCCCGTGCGGGAAAAAAAATTGTGCACGTTACGTTTGCACAATGGAATGACCCTGTATACTTGTACCTTCCATTTTTTAAATAAATACTATTATTATCAATTGTTTTTGTTTTGGCCCGTAGTCTCACCATTCTATTATCAATTGTTTTTGTTTTGGCCCGTGGCCCACCATAAATTTTTCATACAGCTCCTTACAAAAAAAGGTTGCCGACCGCTGCTATAAATTATTATTTTTCCTCTACAAAAAAAGTTGCCCATCCCTAGCTTAGACTAACGGATAGTAATATAAGGTTGCCCACCCCTGCTCTACAGCTTTTTCATTGCATGGGAACTAGAAGGTTTTCCACCCGTTTTATATATTTAGGGATGATTTTAAGAACATCAAATTTGCTGCTAATTGAAAATCTGATGTTCTTAAAATCATTATAACTGATTTATAACTTTCGTATTTATTGCAAGAAATACCTAAAAAATTCTTTCTTTTCTTCCTTTTCTTTTTAGCATATATTTTCATCATCTAACCGTAGAAAATTCTTGAATAAACTTTATAGCGTAGCGCCCTCTTTATTATTACAGTATAAGTCTATTTTAAAATCTAATAATTGATAATTTTTTGATTTGGAATTATTTTTTAAACAAATGATACAATATTGAAGTATCCGTATTGTATCATACATATAAAATAAAATTTATGTATAATACATCCATGCTGCTACCAAAGAAAAAAAAAAGCGCCGAAGTTAATACAGTACTCGAAGAAAATTATTCCCGCCAGCCAGTGATGAGATTTAAATAATTTAACAACCTGTTACTGCTCTAATGATCGTTTTAAGTATAAAAAACTATATACCGAAAAGTAGTTTATTATTTCATACAGTTAATACTTTTTAAATAAGAATAATAAAAGAGAGGTATAAAAAATATATTATGCTATAAAAAACAGTTTTAAAATATTAATGAAAAAATACTAAATAATATCTGACAAAAATAATAAACTTATTATTTAAGATATTTCCATGTTGCTTCTTGATTGGCATTCTCATTTGCATTTTCTTCGCTTTTACCCGAGCATAAAAAATGCGAGGGAATAAAAATGTAGTATTTCATCAATTCTTTGATGAAATACTACAGTTTTTTAACATTCTTCTGCGCTTGTTGTGCAGATGAATATTAAAAAAAGAGTAAGGAATGTAAATTTGTGATTTCTATATTGGGCAGCTATCCAGGCATCCACCTTAGAGAGAACCCTTATTACAAGTGTCATTTTAATAACCGGTTCGCCGAACTCAACAAATAATTAGATATAGGTTTTGCCGAACCGGTGCGAACCGATTGAATCCCATCACTACCGCCAGCTAATGTTTAATGTTTGTTCCAATATTTTTCAAATTCTTGATGTTTCTAATAAGTTTTTAAATTTTCATTTTATAATTTTTAGTATTTATTAATTAATTGATATTGTTATCAATTATGCCTATGTTTTACCTTATGTCTAATATTTGTCACATTTGTATTTCCTATGAAATCCGTTAAAAACAAATACATAATATATTATATAGTAGTTTTATTATATCATCTTTTTAAAATATGGAATAAAAGAATGTATATAGAGTGCATCTCAATTGCATGAAATAAATAATTCGAGGCATTCTATAGTTATAATAAGCAAAATATTTTTTATGTAAACATACAGTATTAATTTTTCTTAGACGTTTCAATCATAATAGTCAATATAACGTGTTAACCTCACATTTTTAGTCTACTTTTCAAAGAAAATTTTATAAGATCATCATGTCTGTGGTCACTCCTAATAAATTTTGAACTAATGAGTAAATTTTCATAAAGCTTTTCAAAAATATTCCACTTTTACGCCGTGTCCGAAGTGCTAGCAAAAACTATTTAGTGGGCAGTTTTGACGGATTCACCAGAAATTCCATCGTATTTAGTTCTGTTCGAAGTATCTAGACTTCTTTACCATTAGGTCCACGAAGATTACATTGATATAGTATATATGTGCAGTACAACGATAGATATACTTGTGATCCATTGGTCTAAAAATGGAAATAATAGCAATTCGCAACTTTTTCCAGATTATGAAAATACATAAATATTTTCATAATCTGAAATACAGTGGGTGATCGGTTAACGAACAGTTCGGATAACGAACAAATCGGATAACGAACACTTTTTTGAAAGATTTTTATGTTCGGTTAACGAACACATATTCGGATAACGAACACTTCACAGAACAAACTGTGAGACCCGCGGACTGACCGAATGAAGATCAGCCGGATGGCTGCGTGGTAAAGCTGTGGCTTACCATTCTGGAGGATCCGGGGGTCCCACTTCTCCAATTTTTAAGAGGGATCTGGGTCCGGACCATTGAAATCCATCCTTCAATCATCCGGTTGACCTCATCATGGGTGTTGGTCAGCCTGTGATGATGGCTGACCAACACCCATGATGCCGCCGCCAGATGAAAATATTCCATAAGGATAGTTCGGCTTAACTAACCTAACGGAATGACAGGCTTAGGCCTTTGCACACTCGTGGACTTATGGGTAAGGATGGAAGAAAAGTAGTTTTCCCAATGTGTTTATGAACTTATGGGTAAGGATGGAAGAACAGTAGTTTTCCCGATTAAAATGAATATTCCATGAGGCTATTTCGGCTTAACTAACCTAACGGAATGACAGGCTTAGGCCTTGCGCTCTCGTGGACTTATGGGTAAGGATGGAAGAAAAGTAATTTTCCCGATTAAAATGAACTCGGAGACAACATAAAACAAATCAAAGAACGATTAAAATGAACTTGGAGACAACGTAAAACAAATCAAAGATTTATTAATTAAAATGAACTCAGAGACAACTTAAAACAAATCAAAGATTTATTAAGTTAGAGAGAGATTTTACAATTTTTGGTGTTAGAATGGCACCCATACCAAGTTAGTAAGAGAGAGATTTTACATTTTGGTCTTAGAATGCACCCATACCAAGATTGGTCTTAGAATGACACCCATACCAGGTTTAGAGAGAGATAACAATTTTTTGGTGTTAGAATGGCACCCGTACCAGGTTAAGGTCAACAGGCTTAAACAAATCAAAGATTTATTAAAGAAGGTAAGAGAGAGATTTTACAATATTTATGTTAGAATGGCACCCATACCAGGTTGAGGTCAATAGGCTTGGGGATCCTAGTTAAAATGGCACCCATACCAAGTTAAGGTCAATAGGCTTGAGGATCTCTTGGGGAGATCTACAAATCAAACATTTATTAAAGAAGGTAAGAGAGAGATTTTACAATTTTTTGGTCTTAGATTGCACCCATACCAGGTTGAGGTCAATAGGCTTGGGGATCTCTACCACGGCACATCACCAGGTTGAAGTCAATAAGCTTGGGGATCTTTACAGCAACAATGTTTATAGTTTGAGGTCAATAGGCTTGGGGGATCTCTACCACGACAATGCTATTAATCACAAGGTCAACAAGATTGGAGATCTCTACCACGGCGATGCTATTAATCACTTCCGAAAAATCCTGAAGGAGAGAGAAAAGCAATCGATAAGATCTCTATCATGACTATGCTATTAATCACTTCCGAAAAATCCTGAAGGAGAGAGAAAAGCAATCGATATTAGACAGATTCTTTATCGGAAAATAAATATAATAGATGAAAATGCAAGACTATGTATGTATATATTATTGTTATTACATATAAATAAACATAAATAAAAAATTATATAATTTCTTACTATGTTTTTTTGGGTTTCCGGAACAAATTAATCAAATTCTCATTAAAACCTATGGTAAATCGATGATCGGTTAATGAACAATTCGGATAACGAACATTTTCTTGGAACGAATTATGTCCGTTAACCGATCACCCACTGTATTATGTATCACATAATCATACAAATTTCGACATCTAGTAAATTATTTATTCATGTTTTGAAAATATCAAATATATATATATAGTTTAGCATACAATTAGAATCTTTTTCAAGTTTTGGAAAAATCTATATTATTCTGCTGTAAAGTTCACTTAGCATTACTATAAATTTTTATAAAAGTATAAAAATATATTGAATTTGAATTTGAAATAAGATTAATTAACTGCTTATTTCTTATTTTAAAAATAGTGGACATTCAATCTTCTAAAGTTTCCCTGTAATAATTATGGAAGTATTTAAAAGATTTTTGATTACATATATTTTAATCTCATATCTTTAATCATTCCAAAATAAATGAAATAGAAAGCAGGTGATTATTCTTTCTAGAATTGCTTATTTTAATTATTAATTCAGAATTAGGTAATCAGAGAAAAATTGAATTTCACAAATATTCTACATCTTTGTTATTTGTAATGTTGAATATTTTTTAATATTTTTAATAAAAGTTGAAAAATAAATATATTAATTAATTAAACTGATGCTTCAAAGCAACAATTCTATAAGTTAAAATTTTTGAAATTTTATTTTATAACAGATAACATTACAACCTCTAAGTTTTGAATATGAAAAACCTATTGAGCCACCAAAAGAAGAATTTAAAATGAGAATTTTTATAAAATTTGAAGAACTAAAATTTAAATTACAACCTCCCCCAGAAAATGATAAAGAATCACTTTCTCAGGTAATAATAATTTTATTCTTAGATTTAAAATATTGATAAGACCCAGATATTTATATTAGTATTGAATTTTTAATATTTACCTTCAGGTTAAATTCCTATATCTTTAAAAATTATAATTTTATATACACTCTACTATAACTGATTTAAGTGATTTACATGTGTTAACAAGAATTTTACATGTCTTAACAAGAATTTTTGCAATAGAATGTAGAAAAAATATGCAACAGAATTATAGGAAAAATGGATCTCTCTTAGTTCTTCACACTGTTCAAATAATTAATTTATTCTGTATGGCATAAATGCTGAGAAATAGTTACCTTTGTTTTGTATATTCTTTTCACTGTTTGGATGCCAATTGCCAGAAAATATTCTTTTCTTGCATCATTTTCTTGCCTTTATATAAACCTAAGAGTTATCAATGAATCTGTTAACTCTTTCACCAATTATCAAATGCACTCCTTCCTGTCCCATAAAACAAATATCTCATTTTATATCAGCACAGAAGTTTAATTTTGTTTCATAACAAAATGAAAAGAAACTCTATTTTTCATTTTATTATTTAATTTTGTTGGTGGTAAAAAATGCTCCAAAGATAAAACATGATTCATAACATATGAGAACACATATCTTTCTAAAACTGTTTGATGTAGATTATTTTATTTAATATTTTTAAAAATGTTTTCTAATAATGATGATTTTTACAATATTTGAACTACATTTTCAGAATATCATATAAAAATTTGGATAATATTTATAATTAAAAAATAATTTCTAAAAGTTCAAATTTTACTGTTTCAAAAAATAAATTAGTATTCTTTATTATAGCTTTCTTGATGATAAAAAAAATTTCTTTTTTATCTATGAAAAACTTAGTTTTCTATTTTTGGTTTAATCAAAAATTCATTAAAAAATTTCAGTGTGTCATTTTTGATGAATTTGTCATCCAGAAGAAATATGCCTTGACAGATAAGTTCCCCCCTCTCTCTATGATAAATATCAAAAATGACACTTAGGAAAATCTTTATAATGATTTTGTGTTTGTGAATCAGCTGAAATTGAATTAAATTACAATAAAAATTAAATTTTTCGTAGATAAAAATGAGACATTCTTAGCAAAAACATTCATAGATAAAAAGTTCTTAATAAAATATAAAAATTATATTTTTAACTTCGGATATCAAAATTTTAATTCTGATAAGTTAGTTGAAATGTGATATTGATCATTAACAAAACTTTGTAAAAAGATAAGCAAAATAAAATTTGAAAACAATTATCTTGGACCATGTATAATGTCAAATATAAACTAAAAATTATTCCAAATTTTATGGTATCCTAATATTTAAAATTCATTAGGTAAAAGCCAATTAATCAGAATTAAGAAAGTTTTAATTTATTTAAATAATTATATTTACTTTAAATAATTTTTAATTTATAGTTTATTTTCATCTGAAGCTTTGATTTGATCATATTTATAAAAATATTAAATTGTTATAAATTTGTAATGCTATGAAATTATTATTTTATATTAGAATTTTATTAAAAATGAAGTTTTCCTATATTAAATTAATAAGTTTCTTATAACCTGATTTTAAGAATTTTCCAGTAATTTTTTTGCTTTAAAATTCCAGATTGAACCTTTCTTTACAATTATGACAATTTATGATGCTAAGGAGGGTAGGAAAGTAACTGAAGATTTTAAATTTGATATTAATAATCCACAAATTCGTCAAATGCTGCCCAACAAAATTAAAAATGGAGATAATGTAAACCAAATAAATAGCAAAGGAGATCATGAGAAAGATCCATTATTCTCATTATTAGATACTGTAGGAAAATTCTGGATTTCTTTTCCAAAACAGGTAGTTTAATTAAGTAATATTAATAGTAATATAATTAAATTTTTATTTTTATAAGTTTATCATAAAATAAATTAAACTAGAATCTTTTTAAATGTTTCCAAAATAAAAATATAGATATAATCATCATAAACCATTTTAAGAACAATGATTAATAATCTAAATAAATCTACTGAAATTATATCATTGAATTAATCTGAAATTTTGATAATTAGAACTTAATTTAGTCTAAGGTTGCTGTTTTATTCAGAATAAGATTAACTCTATTTAAGTATTTAAAATTTAATTATTTGGAGAAAAATATGTCTCAACCGATATTGAATTAGAAGTTTTTGATTCATTATTAGCTTAATTTGATATTTACAATTTTAAAAAATTTTAGTAAATGTAATATCCGAGTAACAAATTGTCTTGAATATCTTTGGTGTTCTAGCTATATAATATAGATGCATCAGTCCAAAGTTCTCAATAAATTTCTAATTATTAAAATTTTTATTTAATACAAAAAATATGATTTGGCTTGTAATACTTATTAATATTATAAAAAAATGCATAGATATTAATTTCTGTTATCTTCATTTAAGTTGAAACTATAAATTATAATTAGTATATTTTAAGGTTTCTGTTTTTTATCAAAATAAATATATTTTAAATGCTTATAAAGACTGCATTTTTTGGTAATTTAAGGATTATATATATTTATTTTAATATTTTATTTACATGAATCCCTTGATTAATGCAGGTTTGAATAATGCAGTTTTGATTAGTAAGTAAAAAAAATTGAGATTATCTCTTAATATATACGGTGCCAAATTTGATTAGTGCACTTCAACAAGTGCAATTTATTTATTTATTTTTTTTGCAAACTCTCTGAAGCGTTGGCAACTGAATCATGGGATTATAGTCTACATGATTAGACCACTGCAATAAATTTATTTATTTATTTTTTAATTCTGTTAATATTATGATTTTCGTCATCTAATTATTATATTTTAAATTCGCTTGTAATTTTATTTATTAATAAATTTAGTGTGAATAGCAACTACCTAATAATAACCATTATAATATTATATAACCAGCTTTGCCTTCAGTTTCTCTCCAGTACTCAATGCCTATGGACATGCAATTATTTTTTACAAAATTTATGTGATTTTGTAAAAAATAATTTTTTTTTTTGTGAAAAATAAATTTTAATTCTTACTATAAATTTTTAAATACCTATATATATTCCTCAATGATTTAAAGTACATGTAATGCAATATAGATAAGTTTTGAGAGAGAAAAAGAAATACATGTTTATAATTTTGATATTTTCCAGGATTCATTATAATTATTTCCATTGGTTTTTTAGTTTGATTAGTGCGGTTTTGATATATGTGGTATATTGCGAGGATTTATTAACTGCACTAATCAAAGGATTCCTATGTTATGTTAAATTAGTGGAAAATACAAAATATTGTATTGTATTTTTAAAACATATTCAATTTAATGGATTTTTGTTATTAAGGGCATTCTTTCCCCTTATTAGTTTATTAAATCAAAGCTCTTGTACATGTTCTTGTTTTGATGCAACTGATAATGGCTGAATAGGCCAAAATATTTTTGTAGTTAGTTAAAATTTATTAAAAGTGTATTTTCCTTATTTTAGTAGTTTTTAGAATTGCAGTTTATTTATACATAAATAAATAAATACTGTAATTTCATTTTATCATCCAAATCTACATTTAATACTTATCTCAAAATAACAGACAACTTGTGGAAATGGCAGAAAATTCTTCATTTTGAAATACATTCAATTGTCTACACAAAATGTATTTGAATTAAAGATTGAATTTAATTTTATTAATGAGTAGCAAGTAAAAAGTGTGCTTAAGAAAGTCAGTTCTTACGAATAATAAGATTTGATTAATTTTTTTATATTATAGGCTCTTTTTGCAATTCGAAATCCACATCCAGAACTTTATTTAGTGGTCAGAATTGAAAAAATTTTGCAGGGTGGAATTTGTCATGCTGCAGAACCATATATTCGCCATAATGATAGCCGTTCAGGTATCAAAGTACAAAAATCAATGAAAATTTGTTGCCAACATTTAAGTCGCTATCGCATGCCATTTGCTTGGGCTGCAAGGTAAGTAAATTATATAATGATTTATTAATACATTTTCTATTTTTTATTGATGTTATTAAGGATGAATTATAATTAAAATGGTTGTATTTATAAATATAAATCAGTTATATTTTAATATTTTTATCAATTAATCACTAAAAATAGATTAAGAAATTGCTCACTTTCTAAATATTTATGCCAAGACACAAAATTTATAAAAATATGGTGAAATAATAAGCATTACTTATAATATTTGATAAAAAATATTTTTTATTCATAAACTTTACTAATACTGGAATATATTTAATAATCAAATATTTTTACATAGGTTCTTCTCTAGTTACAAACATTTATATTTATTAACATGAAATTTCAAAAAGTCTTCAATAATTTTAAGTAATATGATAGAAAAATGCTCTAGCAACTAATATAATATAAAATTACATAGTTAACATATTACTGCAGTATTTCAAGATGGTGGTGATTACACAAAATTTCCTCACTTTAAATATTTGGAAGTTTTCATTAAATTCTATGAAATAAGAAACTTTTAATACAGTATATAAAGTTATTTTAGTACTTTTAGAACCAAAATAACAGCAATATCTGAGTAACAAACAATCCAATTTATGAACAAAACTTATGTATGAATTATGTTTATAACTAGAGGAGTGCCTGTGTATTTTTTAATCAAATGCCATAAGCTATGTTTCATTTTTTTATATTTTGCCTATAAATTTAGTGTCTTGATATTTGAATTTAGAAAGCAAGCTGTTTCTTAATCTATGTCGAATGAAGGATTGCTGTATTATTTCAAACAAATTAATATATATTTCATATACTTTATATAAATAATATAGTTTAATTTTTATTTTTTGTATAATTTTAAAATGTTTTATGTTATATTTTTATTTACTGGATTTCCATTTTGATTATGTATCATAAGAAAATTAATGCAATTTTAGATTATGCCAATTTTCTGCTCTCTATGTTGCACTAATTTAAGTAAAAATGATGATTTTTGAGGGATTCTGTTAGCTAAATAGATTAACAAAATAGCAGAAAAAAAAGTGTCAGGCTATATGCTAAACATCCTTCTGTAGAGATTGAATTCTATTCTGAGTTCTATATATTTCTGGACTCAGTTTGTTGAAATCCATTCTTTAATTATTTGACAAATCTCAATATGGATGCTGGCCAACCCATGTAAAAATTTGGAATTGCTACTGCTATAATATCCTATATAAGATTTGATGACATAAATGAGTCAGCCAGATTATCAACATGGAAAAGTTCGAGTCTCATTCGGGTTCCGCATCTCAGAAAATATATATATGAAAGATTTGGTCTGGTTTTTTTAATCTTCATCTGCTATACTTTGGCTAATACCATCATAACTGTGGGCAGCTTATGTTTCAATCTGAAGTGGTCTCACCATTTAGCAATCAATAGTGATTGGAAAATAGTAGAAAGATGGAATAAGTGAATTAACCAACTAACTAGTAAAATATGGAAAACTTTGATGATAAAATATACAATGCTAATAATTAATTATATCTGTATCATAATTAAAATCCTAAATATAATTTTAATTACAGATTTACTCTCCTTAGAGCTTTTGAAAAATTTTTAAATAAATTTTCTGTTTAAAAATAACCAGAAATCAGTTAAAAGCATATTTTTTCATTGTTGTACATTATTACATCTCTCTATATTTTATAATTGGTTGGCTAATTGGTTTGGTTATTTAATTTAATTATACCACCATATTTTAAATGGTATATTATAACAATAGCCATTTCTGAACCTACCATGGACTGGCCAGTAGCTGTGATGGAATGGGATCTGCCAAATCTGAATTCCAAATTTTTCAGGAGGGGATCTGGACTTAATTTACTAAGTCCAGACCCCCTCCTGAAAAAATCTGGAAGTCAGAATAGACTCACTCCTCACAAAGTTGAAGTTTAAGTAAATTAAGTCCAGATCCCCTCCTGAAAAAATCTGGAAGTCAGAATAGACTCACTCCTCACAAAGTTGAAGTTTAGTATGAAGCCATTATAACTCATATCTTTTGTTGTGTTTTTAATGTTCCATTCTTCCAACAGGCTTACAAACAGTTTTGTTCTTTTATTGCATCAGAAATATCCGTGAACGATTATTTTTATTTAAATTAGGCAATTAGTGCACCTAGAAAGCAAGAAATTGGCATAATTTAAAACTTATATTAATTTTTCTATAATGCAAAATCAAAATGGACATTTTGTATAATGAAGCATATAAATTTCCAGTTTTATATGATTCATTTATTATTATTGAAATTTTTTCATTTTAGACCAATATTTAAACCTTTTACAATGGAACTAGATGTATCATCAGAATTATGCCCAATTTTTCGACATGACAGTTCTAAATTAAGTGAAGAAGATTTTTTGAAAATTCTTTCAGATTTTAGAAAGTAAGTATAAAAATTTGCTCTATTCTTTTTCTCTATTAATTAAATCTAAAACCAATTTAATTTTATAATTTATTATTATAATAAAATCATTAAACTTAACTAGTTTAAATTCTTGTTATATAATAATCTATATTGAAAAAGTTAAGTTACTTATTAAAACAATAAATATTAAATTCAGGGCTCAACTGGGAATTTATAGTAGTACAAAAGTAAATAAAATGTTGCAAATATATTTAAGAAATTACTAAGTAATCATATTCAAATTAAACAAATTTCACTTACATGATTCATGAATTTAAATTTTACAGTTTTTTGATTTGCATAGATTATTATATTATAATAAATTCAGACATATGTTACTTGAGAATTCGAATAGATTTTTGACTTCTAAAAATTTTATAAGTTAAATATATTAACAGTGATAAAAATTTAGCTTTTAGAAAAGACTAAAATCACTGTTGCACAAAATAAATGTACTCATTTTTGGATATTTTTAGTTATTTGACTTCTGTCACTATGAAGTAAATAGAACAAACAAACATAGCAAAATAGACAAAAGTTATTTTGTTATATTAAAATAAATTAGACAAAAGCTAACTTGAATCACTATGAGTTTTTATTAAAACACTATTGGCTATTTACCCATTAGTAACATACAGAATTATTTATATTCCATAAGCAAGAATTTTAGTTTTATTACACTTCCAATAACTATAAAAATGAATACAATATATCATGAAGTAATAGCAATTATATATTTTATATAAATTGAACATAAAATAATATTAAACTATAAATTTTATTAATTTTTGATTATTATAGTTTAATAAAATAGCAGTAAATAAGTAAGAACAAAAAATAGAACATAAACTGCTATAAGTAAATGCATAGTTCAAACAAAAAAATTTATATTATGAAAAAAAGAAAAGTGTGAACACTAGATATAGCAAAGTAACGTACTAGCAATAGGAAGTCATTAAAATCCATGTTGATTCTTGCAAATCTTTTGCTTTTGATACTATATATTTATGAATTTAATAGTCTCTAAATAATTTATAGTTTATTAATGTCATAAATAAACATCTTTTCTATTTGTCTTTTCTATTTGTCTTCTTATCTTTTCTATGTGTTTCTATTTGTCTAATTATGAATTTTTTAATATTTTATGCTTATAAGTAATCTGATAATCATAATCAAAGAGAATCAACAAAATATATTCCTGACAATATATATCCTTGCAAACTTAACCATAAAATTAATGTTAAAAGTTATAATGTATAGTTATATGTTATATGTTATATAGTTATATGTTATATAGTTATGTATAAGTGTTATAATAAAAATGTTTCTGAACTGGAAATAAGAACTTTGTAATCTTTGAAAAAAGAGTTGTGATAGATTTTAAATCTATAATAAATTTTTAACTTAAAAACTGTAGAAGTATAGAATTATTTTAAATTCAAAGAGTATATTTTTGATTAATTTTCAAGTGACTAAAAAAATTTATGAATTTGATTATACAGGTTACAATCCTTAGGTTAGTCGTTTAATTACAAAAATCCAACTTATGATCTTTTTAACTTATATACATGTAATTTTATTTAAAAATTATTGAAAAATTTAAAAATTATATAAAATTTTTTAAAATTTTAATAAGAAAATTATATCTATCAAAAAATGTTCCATAAATCTGTGTGCCATATATATTGAATATGTTAAGACAGAGTTCCAAGATATAGAGTTTCCATTTGTAAAATCTTTGACTATAACTTGACTATACTTTATTTGAATATTTGAAATATTTATTTCAAATATTCAAATAAAATGCACTCTGCCAAAAATGTATGTAACATATTTTTATACCAGTTTTTCCTAAATATTAGTATTGTACAAATTATTATCCTTGATAAGATATTCAGTAGTCCATGACAAAATGAGAAAAATAAAGTCAATATAATTTTTTCATAATTTTAAATTTAATCAATTTTTATATTTTTTATTATTAAACCTAATTCACATCATTCATAGCACTTTCTTATAAAAACAATAATTGAATTATTTATTTTTGTAAAATACATTTTAATAACAGAATAGATCTATATATTAAAACTCATTAAATAAATAAAATTTTATTTGTTTGCAAATTGTAGCCTAAGGATACCTTTTCCAACAACCATGTGTTTATCATCAAAAGTTTTTCACAATTTTATTGGTACACAAAAGTCTGACATGGTGTAGCTAGGAGAGGGCAGTCTGCCTTGGGTGGCACTTATTTTGGGGCAGCATTTTTGGCATTAAAAAATTTTTAAACACTTTTTTAATAATAATAAGAGTAAAATGATCAACTATTCTGAGAGTTAACAATTACAAAAATTATATGACTGTCATTGAAAAATGTCCAAGGTCCCTAATCCGATTGAACAAATGTGAACAAAATGTTGTTAGTTGTTGTTATAGCCATAGAGCACGGAGTGATAGAGTGATTATAACATTTGTAATTTTGTATTTTAATTTATAAATAATAGAAATAAAATTATCCTTTCTTAAACTTAATTTTCAAATTGTGTCTAAATAGGTTTGATGTGTATTTCCCAAAGGAAAGGCGACAATTGGCAGACTGCCCCGGGTGGCTCAAACTGTAGCTACATTGCTGAAGTCTGGGCATCATTTTTTTGTATCTATAAGAATAAATTTCAATTTGCAAACTTGTCATCTTATGAATTTTCAACTTTTGAATGAATTTCAGAAATATGTTATTCATAAGTGGAGAGAACTGCCTATATTATTACTTCAAATATAACTACATTTTTTATTTCTATTTCAGACCAGATAAATTGAAACATCTAACAATTATTCCTGGTAATATTAAGATTTCTATACGAGCTCAGACTGATTTAATTTCAAGTAAGTAAATTATACAATCAATAATCACCTATTGAAAGAATAATGATTTCATTTTAATTTAGGCTAATTTACAAAATATTATTCACAAATTTACATTATTTGCATTTGGAGAGAACATAAACTAGACATTTACTATATTCACAAGTTGAAAAGGAACTCTCCTATAACATATACTAAAGTCGTGATAAAATTATTATAAAATTTTAAAAATATATGCTATGCTATGTGTATTTCATACAAATAGTGTTTTGGATTGATAAAAAAAAATAGTGAAATAAATTTTTTAGATAACTTCTTTAGGATCAATTCCTTTTTGATGAAATAAAAAGAAAAATGTTTAAAAGTTTCTAAATACAGAAATTTATTTCATTTATTGTAAATTTTACAAATGGAAGACGAAAAACATCTTTCGGCAGTTGGTATTGTTATGAAAGTATTGTTTATACGTAATAATACAAAATTTTAGTCATTTACACTTACAATTTATTCAGCTGGTAAAAATTCTCAAAGTTAAGGTCGGAGTTCATCGCTGCAAAAATAGAATCGACACATGAAATTAATTGAATAGTTGTGGTTGGTTTCAGCGAAACTTTGTGCAGTCTACTTTTGAATGCGGAGAAACATTCCTGGACTTGCCAATATCCCACAGATAAATCCAGAGTGGAGATGAACTTTGCATCTCTTAAAGACTTCATTAATTCGGAAATAATGGGAAGTGGAAATTTATCAGTTACAGTTACCTGATTTAACTTTTCATAGTCCATAAAAGAAGTGCTTCATCTATAGAATGATTTTTACCTTCACGTTTCCGCTTTCTGCTTCCACTGCTAGTCTGTAAACTTTTCTCAAAATTTTGTCGATTTTTCAACCATTTAGAAATTAATGTCATTATTTTTAGCTGACTATGTCTTTTGATGTTCATCCATTACAACCTTTCTACAAACTATCCTTCCTTGAGAGAACAATATGTATGAAATTTCAAACTCTTGCATTCTGGATTTGTATGATTAATGGATTTTCTTATACTATCTTAAGGCATTTGTGTAATCTTGTCATGATGGTAGAGTTTGATAACTAACAAATATTATCAGTGAAAAAAAAATGCAGATTTAGCATTCTCTTGGCCCAACTGTCTTGAGTTAGAGGAAATCAATCTTGACCATTTTCATACTAGATGCAGATTTACCATTCTCTTGGCCCAACTGTCTTGAGTTAGAGGAAATCAATCTTGACCATTTTCATACTAGATTAGCAATAGACTTGAGCTGAAAGAAATTTATGCAATTATATTATTTATGACTATAGCATAGAAGAAATATGCATACAGAATATTGTCTTTTCATACAAATCACTTTTTGGAAAGATTTTTTCTTTTTTTACAAACTATCCTTCCTTGAGAGAACAAACCCTTGCATTCTGGATTTGTATGATTAATGGATTTTCTTATACTATCTTAAGGCATTTGTGTAATCTTGTCATGATGGTAGAGTTTGATAACTAACAAATATTATCAGTGAAAAAAAAATGCAGATTTAGCATTCTCTTGGCCCAACTGTCTTGAGTTAGAGGAAATCAATCTTGACCATTTTCATACTAGATTAGCAATAGACTTGAGCTGAAAGAAATTTATGCAATAATATTATTTATGATTATAGCATAGAAGAAATATGCATACAGAATATTGTCTTTTCATACAAATCACTTTTTGGAAAGTTTTTTTTCTTGAAAATAGTAACAATGATTGTTTTGCTAAGAATATTATAATATTTTCTAATAGAATTATTTTAATGCATTTATTTTTTCTACTGGAGAGATATGATTGATCTTTTCAAATAAATAGATAGTGAGAATTACATTACACAATTTTTCTGCATTATATAAATAAGATAAAAACATTATTAAATGAAAATTAAATATATATTTAATAATTCTACCTGTATTTTTATTGTTTTCTTCCAAAACATTATAAAACAGTTGGACTTGATTTGTAAATATACAAACATATGTATATTTACTTGTAAATATGCAAATGCTAATCTCAATTTCTACACAAATTCATTTTAAAAATCTCATTTCTTATAAAATACTTTATTAATTATGTCAATAAATGTTTATCATGAACTAGGCATACATAAATATGCATTTGCTTTAGATTTACTGAAATAATAGTCTTTCAAATAAATAAATTAAATAAATAAATAAATAAATAAATAAATAAATAAATACATACATACATACATACATACATACATACATACATACATACATACATCTGTAAATCTAATATTATATTTTATAAAATATAAAATATATATATTTTATCATATCAAATAAAATATGATATGATATCATATTTTATATATGAAAATATCATTGCTAATCTCAATGCTAAGAGAGCATTGAGATTATTCAATGCTCAATTGAAGCATTGAATCAATGCAAAATTTGCATTGATTCAATGCAAATTTGAAATTTGCATTGAAAAATGCAAATTTTGAAATTTGCATTTTGAAATCATTGCTAATCTCTCTCTGAAATTTGTTTTGAGTTTAACCTTCAAAACAAGAATCACATTTGGGAAAATAACATTTCATTCTTATCCTCAACAAGAATATACAAAAAAAACCATATATGGTAGCAAAACAAATATAGTATAGTTATATAAGCATATTAGAGATTTAAAAACAAATCTGTAAATATCATACTCATAATTATCAATGTTAAAAATTTAAAAAATGATATTAGAGTGATTTGTGTTATTTATTTACTCAATTCATAACTATTAAGTTTGCCTTGCTTGAAATAGTGAGCAGCAATTAGTCCTTTCATTTGAAATCAATGTATTTATCTGATCTGACTTATATATATCACCCCTATTCTCAGTCAGAACAAGTCCATTTTTAGCATCAATTTCCTGTAAGTTCAATCCCTGTGAATAGGTAACAGCTTTTTGGAACCAACTGTAAATTCAATGTAGCCAATAAGACAAGTGTTATTATTTGAATTTTTGAATCAAATCTGCAGAACTCATTTCTTCATTTATTTAATTATTTCTATTTAATTCTTAATATTTTTGGTACAGTGGTACCTTGCAATTTCTACACTAATCTGTTGCCGAACTAATGTCGAATTGAGAAACTGTTGAATTACGGGACAATATTTCCCATATAAGACTAAGGAAAATAGATTAATTCATTGTCAAACCCCTATCCCACTCCCCTAATGGGTGAGATACAATATATTATTTACTTGTGTATTAGCCCTTGGATATTGGAATAAAGTCTTCTTTATCCTGTTCTAGATTTGAATCTGTGAAACCAGCCTCAACTTGCTTTACATTCCTCAGTTTAATCTGAGGTATATCTTGGAGTTTTCTTCTGCAATTCTTTTTGAAAATTAATCTAGCCTTTTCATAGATTAATGCCTGAGTTATTGGATCTCTTTTTAGCTGTCTTTATCTAATTCAGGTGAGAAGCAACTTTTCCATCTCTTCATTGATTAAAGATCTATTCTTGTCAGAAATCTTCATTGCTCCAGCAGACACCCTAGCACCCATAATCTCTCTCTGCTACTAAGTGTTGCCAAATTGTCCTAGAAACGCCATACTTTTGAGCTACATTTGTAATTGTTCTAACAGTTCAATAACAAAGCACAAATTAGCAGTTAAAAATGACAAACTTTATTAGCTAAACACTCGCTAACACTTTTGGCTGGTAAGCCATCTTCAGGCGAAGTTCTAAAATAGAATTCTTTTTAAAGAAATACATTAGGAATACATTGTATCCATTGTATCCTCGATCTCCAAAATAAAGCTACTGATCCAATCAAAGTCAGTTCTGAGGAAAACTAAACAAATATGTCTCAGAGTGGCGACGATGGAAGCCAAAAGAAGATTTGATATGTAATTGTTCTACTTTTCTGCATATCATCTATTCTCAATCAAGTTTTCTTCTTTCCTGAATTATTCCTCTGTTCATTTTTCTTTGAAACTATCCCTAAATTTCACTCAAGAAAATAATAATAACTACAGATGCACAATTTTTTTATTTTCTGAAAACTGCAGAATTGAAAATTAACACTGACAACATGGGTAAATACCAAAGCAGCCCAACAATAATCTGACAAATAACAAATGACATAACACTATTCCATGCATGTGCATGCGCCATCCCACGAAACTCAACTGTCGAATTGTGAGGTACCACTATATTAAGCATTATATAATGCGTGTGTTTAATATATGTATAACTAATGAAGGTCATAAAGACTAAAAATGTATTTATGTAGTGAATGTGCAGCTAATAGTGTTTCTTGTATCATAATCCTACCTGAGTGCTAGAAATGGCAATTTGTATCATTGGAAGGTAGTGCACTTTCAGACATTAATATTTAACTTGTATCAATTGCTGATGACAACTTTTTAAAATCAAAAATGACTTTTGTCATTTTTGATTGTCTCAATACATGTAACTATATGAATAGACTTTTTTCTGCCTATTTAGTGTTTATCTGGCATAGAAGAATAAACTTTTTGATAAATCATCAAAGCAATAATTATTTCTAATAATTTGACCAAAACTTTTTTATTTCAATTCATGTATTTTCATAAAATAACAAAATATCTAGAAACATGTTTAAAATTATTTTATTGGAACAAAGTTCTTAAAATTTTAATTTTTGTATTTAATAAGTTGTAATCTCTCATGGAATTTCTTCAAAATTATATGTGAATATTTTAAATAATAAATGATTGAAATTTTTTGAATTTCTATTTTTCCTCAAATTTTCTCATGATATATATGCTTTATAAAGATAAGAAAATTATCATTAAGAATAACTATGTTAGGAAACACCATAATTAAAATATGATTCAGAAGAAAATAGATGTGAATACAGATATACTTCATTATTATGGCTATTATGTTCCAGATCATTGCTAAAAAATGAATCACTATCTTTTGCTGTGATATTATTACATAAAGTATGATTCAGAAGAAAATAGATGTGAATACAGATAAACTTCATTATTATGGCTATTATGTTCCAGATCATTGCTAAAAAATGAATCACTATCTTTTTTTCTATTTGCTAATGCATATAAAAGCTTTTAAACATACACTATTATTTGTTAAATGCATAATAACACTAAGCCTTAAAATCTTGGTCAGATAGTCACATTAAAAAGAATTTACATATCACATTGGAAGACCAGGTTCAATTCCAGATCTTAATACCTTTCATTTTTCGGGTTGTTTTCCAGCCTGGTGCATCTATATGTTAATTTATATATTATATATTTAATCTATGTATTATTTTGTAAAAAATTTTTCATTTGAGATAGCGAATAAAAACATGGAATATAATTGAGAAACACTGTATTAGCAAATCTTTATAAAGCGAGGTATATCTGTATTTATGGATATATTACCAAATTAAAATTATTGCCAATTTAATAACATAGTATAAAAAATGATAAAGACAAGTACAGTGGTACCTCAGTATACGTCCTTAATCCGTCCTAGATCCTTAGACTTATACCAAACAAATTTTTCCCAAAAGAAATAAAGGAAAAATGATTAATCCGTTCCCATGAAAAAAATCCTATTGTTATTGGCATGATTGGGTTTAAAATAATATTTACACTACTTAATACTAAAATATATAAATACGAAAGCAATTACAGTAGATAAAATAAATGAAAATATAACCTCAGTACCTTGCTGAGAAGAGTCAAATGTTTACTAGGATGGTGTTGAGAAGGTAGGAGGAGGAAATGTTGTTATTTGGAAGGAGAATCCACTTCCAATAAAACTTTAGGAATCTGAAATTCTGGTGGTTTTATTTTCTGTCTCTTTTCTCTATTTGTACCTTGTTGAGGCTCAAGTTTGACTTTTACTAAAAATCTGACAAAGAACTTAGCTTCAGTCTTCTCCTCAGGATGTTTCAGAAATATGACATTGTCTGGTCATTACAGACAATGCTATTATGACTTGTTATAATTTTATATAAAGAATGTGTTTTTTAAGAGAACACACAATGGACTCATACAAGTTCTAGCACACAAGTCTGTTTTATTCCAAACAAAAGTCGTATACCAAGCAAAATTTTCCACATCCAAACAGGACATATACCAAGTTGGACTTATTCCGAAGTGAAAGTATAGCATTTTAAATGGTTAATATTATTATGCTATCTTTAACTATATTTAAACCAAACTGTAAAATTTACAATATACAGTAACTATAACTGTTATAAAATAATTTATTATGCTTTAGAATAATATACAAAACATTTTTAAATAAAAGTTATATGTTGATTGTAATAAATTTCAATACATCTAGATTCAAATTAAAAAACATTGTTTTATATTTAACACAATAGGTTTTAATAAATTCATTCATAATTTATAGCCATATAAATTTTGATGTCTCAAATTTTTAAAAAACTTTTTGAAAATATCCAATACAACCCTGCAGTATTGGATATTTTCCCTACACCCTTCAGCACCCATTCAGTACCCTACAGTATTCTATACAGTATTGAAATCCTTAATGTAGTGGAGACTTACTCACTATTAATGAGTAAGAGCTACTTACTTACAATTATATAAATTAAACTCATGAGCATGGAAACAATGAAATCATAAATAACATAAGTATAGTCTTACCTTGTTATTGAGGCAGTCATGTTCCAGACAAACATTATAAAGCAAATTTTGCTGTAAAGCAAATCACAGCCTTTTTTCATTTGTTAATTGCATATAAAAGCTTAAAAATATATTTATACTATTATTAAGTGCACAATAGCAGTAGGTTTAAAGAACTCTGCCAGATTGTCATATTTTAAAGCATTTGCATATCAGCTTGGAGGATCCAGGTTCAATTCTGAATATCATACACTGTTTTCAGGCTGACTCTAGGTCCAGCCCATTTATATATTTATTCTAATTAATTTTCACTATAACAAAGCACTATAAGCACTAAAATTAAAAAAAAAAATAATTAAAGAATGTTTTCAATCCTATAATGGATCCTCTTCAGCTTTTATAAAATCAAATAGAATAGATTTAAATAGAATTTGAATAAATATTTTAAAATATAATTCAAAGCTAGCTATGTATGATATAAAATTAATATATCATTTTTATGTAATGTAATAATAATAAAAATTAAATTAGTATTATGGTAAAAATTAATAATATATTAAACTTCAAATAGTTCATGAATCTTCTCAGACAGTTCCCTTGTGACAACAATCTTATTTCACTGTGAATCAAGAGTCTTATATGGTCAGTATTTTTATCCTCACAAAATTGAAGAGAGACATTTGGCATTAACTTTGATAGTGTTGATAGATTTTATAACTGTATTTAATATCTCATTTAGAATAGGAGAGAGATTTTGGAAACTAAATTTTTTCTGTGAATAATGTAATACACAAGCAATCAGGATTGTCATTATTAATTGAATCCACATTTCTTGCCCATTATAACAAGAGTTTCTTGCCATCTGTAGCACATGATATAATATTTTTCATTGATATTTAAGCTTCATCTAAATAATTTTTGAGTTTATTGTATATATCAATAGTGGTAACTGTTGTTTTCAGTGCTTCACAGAATGCTGAATTATATGTTAAACTATTTATTCAAATTCTATTTAAATTATTCTATTCGATTTCATGTAAGTTGAAGTAAAACATTCCTTAATAAATTATTTAACTCATCTCTTCACTAAATTCACTATTTGTCAATATATCTTTCATAGTAAGACTATTCTTGACAATCTATCTTTTACAATTAATTCATCCATGAGAATTTTCTTGATAGCTTTTCAACAAGTTTTATTTCTATATCTTTAGCCATTTCATCTATTCTTTAGCTAAGTATTATTTGCTCAATGACATTCATTTATCATCTTTTTCCAGAACTATTTTGAGAAAAGTTAATATTGCTGGCTTAATTAAATTGTTAATTAAATCTCTCATCACATTACAATTCACTAATTGTATACTCAACTTCTTCACTGATGTGTTCATGTTCACATTTTTTCATTATATTCAATCTAGTTTTATCTTTTTAATCTTCATCAAATATCTGATTATGTTTAATGCTATAATAAAATAAATAAATACAGACAATCCCCAATTTAAACAGATATGGCATACATTGATCTGTACCTACATAAATTAATTTTAGTTAAGAACTCAGGCCCAAACCTGGCTCTCTCTCAATAAATTGAAGATGTGGGACTCTGAATTGAATTTGGATCCTCAAGATGATAAACAACTCCTTTACCATGTGATTTGTCTTATTCTTTAATATAACTGTTTTTAATGTTAAGCCTTTGTGGCCCACTAGTATTCTATAATATGCTCTGACATATGTGTGTTTCGACTTATGTAGGGTTTAGCTGAACAGTCTAACTATATAAATTGGGGACTGCCTGTATAAAAATAACTGATTATTGTAAAAACAGCAAAAAGTATATTATTGTAAAATTGAAATTTTTTATTTGATTCTAATTTAGATTGTCATATTATATAAGATATAGTAATATGAATCTGGAACATTCAGATCTTATATACAATAAAATATTAATATTTCATATTGTACTTTATAAGTTTATAACCAATTAAGATTAAAATTATTTGATATTTTTTCTTTAAATAGATACTGATTTTCTTCTATATCCAAAATTGTTACTTATAAGATTCTGTCATAGATCCTATTAGGATATTAATTTAATATGCAATATTGATGCTTCAGATTTTAAGTTTTTGGATTTTATTTACTACATAAAAAAATTTTGAAATTCAAAATGCATCTTGCTCCCAAGTATTTCAGAAGGGATTATGAATCTGTAGTTCTATAATGGTTTAAATAAATAATAAGGAAATCAGTCTGGATTATTAAATTTAATACATATTGACAGTATTAAAATAGGACAGTCTAATAACAGCACAAACTAGCAGTCAATTGTAATAAACTTTATTATCTATACATTTGCTAACGCTTTTGGCTGGTAAGCCATCTTCAGGCGAAGTTCTAAAATCGAATTCTTTTTAAAGAAATACATTAGGAATACATTGTATCTATGGTAACCGCATACATGTTAAGAAAAAGTTATATACAGATAAACGTTTTAAAAAATATCAAAAAAGATAAAAAGATAAAAAAATCGATATAAATATAATTAAAGGATTACATATAAAAATGAAACTCTAGGTAACGTAAAAAACGTAAATAGCAGAATGCCAAAAAGTAGTATTATAAAATACGATAAGAAGACACAATTCAAGGGTTTGATCTTAAGTCTGCATCCCATGGTGTGGCTTTCGTTTGTCTTTATTGATCGCATATCTCCATGGTTGGGGAGGTTCCCATGCCAGTTTGTCGTTCAGTAGCTTCTCGTGTCTGCCTTTTCTTAAGATCTCTATTGTTTCAGCGATAACAGGTTGCATTTTATGGTTTAACGGTTTTATTATTTTTGCCTCATCCCATCTTATAATTAAATCCTTTGAGTAGGCTTCTGTTGCTAGGGCGGTGGTTAGCTTTGTTTACGAAATGTCCTTTCTGTGTTCTTCTAACCTCTTTTTTCAGATTGCGTGCTGTAACACCTATATAGGCTGCCTTGTCTTGGGTCTGGACATCCTTTGTTGAAATTCTATATACTCTGTTTCTTTCCAACTACTGTAAGGGGTCCTTGTCATTCCTTAGAAGGTTGAAGAGTGTGGGACCTCTATGTGCCACCAATCTCTTATTGCTCTTCCTAGCGATTGTTTTCACAACCCTTACGTTTTTTAAATGATAAGGTATTGGCAAGTAGTTATTCGGGTTAGCCTGGGTGCTTGTTGTGTTTTGCTCCTTTCTTACTTCATTCAAGATTCTTCTCAAGAATGGTCTGGTATATCCGTGTTGTCTCCCTGTGTTGTCCAGATATAATAGCTCTTTCTGTAAGTCATCATTTTCACTACAGTACATGATTGCCCTTTTATAGAGGCTCACAACCCTTGAATTATGTCTTCATATCGTATTTCATAATACTACTATTTGGCATTTCGCTATTTACGTTTTTTGCATTACCTAGAGTTTCATATTTATATGTAATCCTTTAATTATATTTATATCGTTTTTTTTTTTTTTTATCGTTTTTGATGTTTTTTAAAAAGTTTTTCTGTATATAACTTTATCTTAACATGTATGCGGTTACCATGGATACAACATATTCCTAACGTATTTCTTTAAAAAGAATTCGATTTTAGAATTTCACCTGAAGATGGCTTACCAGCCGAAAGCGTTAGCGAATGTATAGATAATAAAGTTTATTACAATTGACTGCTAGTTTGTGCTGTTATTAGACTGTTATATTAAGTATAAGCAGTAATTTCTTGAAGTATTTTGATATTAAAATAGGATACAGGAATACCTCGATTATCGCGGTTAATGTTGCCACGAAAAATACCGCAATAATCAAAACAGTATGTGCTATTTTGTATAGTGTATATATGGTCGTCCAGGAGAACTTCCATTGGTAACTTGTGCATATACTGCTGTAACACATCATAATACTTGCCCAGATTTTTATGAAGAGGTAAGTTTTAATAATTCAAACTTTCGAGTTTTTATTGAAAATACTTATACTGAGTATTTTCAATTACTTATACTGAGTAGTATAAGTATACTCACAAGTCAGTATATACTTATATTCTAAGTATATTATAAAAATTTTTTAATTATTTATCAATATTTTGGCCAGATATATCTCTGAACATCTTTATGCAGATAAGTCATATGGTTTATCTGTGTCGCTATTACTGTATGACTTATGATGTAATCTTATGAGGTTACATCATAGGTCATTTCACGACTGATGATGATATTTGAAACAACATAAATCAAGTCAGATTTTTCTATAAATGTTCTGTTAAAATGAAGTGATTGGTTCTAGACAAAAAGTTTTAACCAAGAAAATCAGTTTTACTTATTCTATACTGATTAAAGGTTTATAAAAAAAATATAAAATTGACAAACCATATGACAATTTAAAAAAGAAATTGCATTCTTTCGAGCTATATAGCCAAGGCATCTGAATAATTGCTAAGGTCCAGTAATGAAAATTGCAATGAACCAGTCTTGACCTTAGATTAAGTAAATCAAGCACTGATTTTTGTGAGATAAATTCTTCTACTAAAAGCAAGTATGCATCCTCTCTATTCCATACCTTATTGTTATTGTTCATTGCTTGTTTAATTCAAAGTCCTCAAGAATCTCCGTGGATGTTCAATAATCCAATCCCCTCAATCAGTTATGAAATTGTCATGATCTGAACCAGCTGATCAGATTGTGACAATTTCATAACTGATTGAGGGGATTGGACTTATTGAGCTTTGAATCAAACAAGCAATCAGTAAGACCTTTGTAATTGAGTTCCTCTTTGTGGAGTTCAGCATCTTGAAATTATCTTCAGAAATAACTTCCAAGTCAAGTTTACTGCCATATGGAATTTTTTTTGCCTGGGCAACAGAAGTACATATAGCAGCAAACTTGGTTTGGAAGCAATAGATCAACTTTTGGAGTAGAATACTGAATAAGCTGTGAAGAATAGGCAAACTCCAGATGCTCTTTATTGTTTTGTTAGCAGCTTCTGTCCATGAATTACCTATAATCCTTGCTGCAACTAGGATATTGAAGGTTTTTTAAAAATCCCTCAATAATTTTTTTTATTAAATTTTATGCTGCTTTCCATTCTACTAGATACTAAATGCCTTGTAAAATTTGTTTATTTTGAAAGAAATAGAAAAAGTCAGAATTTTGATAAATTTTTTTAACTTTTTTCCAAGATATTTATTTACCTATTGACTTCTTTCAGAAGCCAAATTAAAACTTAAGTTTATTTTCTTAACGTTGCATTAATTATCTATCTCTTTTGAAATATAAATTATTTTTAATTGATATAAATCAAATGTTATCTTACGAAATTTTTCAAAAGCTTAATTAAAATTTAAAAATCTTATTTAAAAGAAATATTTTTCATTTTAAGGTGAAAATTAGACTTCCTCTTCACCTTCAAGACAAGCATCACATACTTTTTACATTTTATCATGTAAGCTGTCATTTATCAAAAGCCACAAAGAAAAAAGAAGGTCCTATTGAAACAGTAATTGGTTATTCTTGGTTACCTTTACTCGTAAAGAGCAGGTTAGAGAAGTTGATTTTTTAATAATGAATTTTAGTTTCATTTTATATATATTAATGAATCAATAATGTTTTTTTTTTCTTAATGTTTTAAATAATGTAATAATGTGATATAATTTAAATAACAAGATATTTAAATTTTATTTTTAGATTAAATATTTCAGAACATATTTTACCAGTATTTAAATAACAAGATATTTAAATTTTATTTTTAGATTAAATATTTCAGAACATATTTTACCAGTAGCTTCACATTTACCTCCTGGATATTTATCCTATCAACCATTAGGCTTAGGAAAAGGAGTATGACATATTTTTTAGTTAGTTTATGGAAGTAACCAATTAAATGAGTTAATTGCAATTAATAAATTTAGTTGGTTATTGAAATTTTATATTTAAAATAATAATAGATCGGCAATTTGATTTGAATAACGATTTGCACTGAATAATAATAATAATAATAATAATTAGTTGAATTATGATTTTAAAAAATTAATATTAAATGTATGGGAATTATTTACCTAAAAATTTTCTCTAAAATTACAGTTCAGTGGACCTGAAATTCGATGGGTTGAAAATGGAAAAGAACTTTTTAAAATTGATTTAAAATTAATATCTACTGTATATTGTAAGGTAAGACATTAATTACCATATTCTCCTTATAATTCTTAACACTAAATATAAGATAAATATATTAACAAGTACATAAAATCATTTTTAAAAATAAGAGATGGAGGATTTCGTCTGATTTAACTTATTTTGTAGTTTTTAATATATTGTAGCTCAGCTGTTTTTTTTTAAATGCTACTAATATATGTTTATTAAAGTCATAAATCATTCAAATATTGGCATAGGAAAATCAAGATAGGATATTTTAAGTCAAATTCTTATTAAATTTCAAAAAATATTTAGAACAATTTTCTCTCTAAGTTGTTAAATCGTGTTTTATATGAGATCTGAACAAAATATATTCAGATTGGTTCTGCATTTTGAATAAAGCATTTGATGATACTATTTTCAGATGCTTTATTGAAAATGCAGAACCAATCTGAATATATTGTATCTTTATTGACAATAGCTCAATTCATTGAAAATAGTATGTGAAAATGTAACAATTGCCATTCACAGATTTTTTTTGAATGATTCTACTAGTTTAAAAATACCTTCTATTGATGGTGGCTAGTATTTTGAATAATTGTCAATATCAATAAACAAGGAAATGATTTCAAAAGTTGGAGTCATCATTTGAACATATTGATTATTAAGAGAGTTGACCAGAAAGTTGAATTTCTTGCTCATATTACACTATTTTGAGGGAAGATATGAACATGCAGTATCATCAGTGAACTTTGTGCTTCATCTGTTAACAGAAATGCAGTGCAAATATTGTTATACATTCACCTCTGATTTGTTTAAGCTTTCATTTTAGAAAATATTATTACTTGTAATAAAATGTGGATTTATGAATATGAATCAGAAACTAAACAACAATCAGTGCTATTATTGATTTTATATGATTATTAAGATATTCCATTTAATTAATTGATCATCACTGAGGAAGTATACTTAAAGAATTCTGCCACATTTTGCAACATTTATATGTTTCCATTTGTAAAAATTATGAGTGAAATGGCAATTGATAGAATGTTTCATCATGATATTGTTCCTGTTCACACATCACACCTTGTGCAACTGTTTCTGGCCAAACATTATATAGTACTTAGTATAGATTCAGCAGTTTCTGGCCAAACATTATATAGCACTTAGTATAGATTCAGCAGCCTTTGTATTCTCCAAATATGACTTATTGCAACTTCTTGTTCTTGAGTTCAATAAACTGAAAATTTTGAGGACAGTAGGGATATCTGATAATATTTTGTCAGACCATGTTTAAAGAAGTTTTTGAAATATTTCCAATAAGGCAAAAATAATATGGTGCAATATTTAGTTGTGGAGGAGATTCTGCTCAAAGATGAATAAATTTAGATGCATACAGTATATCAACCATGTTTAAAGAAGAGTTTTTGAAATATTTCCAATAAGGCAAAAATAATATGGTGCAAAATTTAGTTGTGGAGGAGATTCTGCTCAAAGATGAATAAATTTAGATGCATACAGTATATCAACCACAATCAAACTATAGTATTTTTTATACAGACCTGCAAATATTGGAAAATCAAGTTGTAAAGTAATTCCACAATTTTATATAGTGACTAATGGTGATTTATTTTTTTATATTTATATATAAACGATTGGCTTTCTGTTCTAATTATAATCAGCTATCAATTATTAAATGTGAACATTTTTTTTAAACTAGCCTAAATATTTAATTAAATATAAATATTAAATTCTTAAAATTTAAAGTTGCCTATAACTGCTGTCCATATTATAAAATTTTAAATAATTTCAAATAGGAATGATAGAAAACCAATATTATTTATAATTAAAAAAAGTATTTCTCACAATCTGCAAGTATGGTTTGGAAGTTCCTTTATAGTAGCCTCAATTCATTTATAAATTGATATTATAGTAATTTTTTGAAATGCAATAAAAATTCTATTATAAATAAATGAAATTTTTTATAGATTTGCAATCATTACAAGAAATTGTGAATGGGTTTTATATTTCGGAATAACTTTTAGGAAATTTATATTGATATGCAAATTTTAATCAATATTGAAAATAAGTTTAAAATATCTTATTTCAGTGTAATTAAATATAACACACCCTTATTTTTTTGTCATTTAATATTATACTGATCAGATTTACTATAGATACTCCTGATCATATTCATGATTTATGATTATACATCTAGAAATAAGATATTTTATACTTGCTATTTTGATTATAAAACTTAACTTTTATAAGATTACTCCAGATTTAAAAATTATGTTTGAATTAACCAAAAAAGATTTAAAAGAATATTCAAGTTAAACATATAATAATTCATCCTACTATTATTATTATTGAAATCAGTTAAAGCACTAAACGTAGGAGATTAAAAACAACTTATTTGTAAAACGTTTTCGGCTATTTCAAGAGTATTCAAATTAAATTTTGAAAGAGTTGTGAATTTACAAATTTATAATGTAATTATATATAACAAAATTTTATTGTATTTTATTTTAAACTAAAAATCTTTTTATATATATATTTTAAACTTGAAAATGAATCCATGAAGAGTATCAATATAAACAAATAATTGATGGAGCTCTCCCTAACTTATAACTGGAATTGTATTCAAAAGTTTGGCTGTAGTTCAAATCTGTCATAACTTGGAACACAGTTTTTCATTAAGCATAATATTATAATTGAAGGTTATCTTCCCAAATTACCAGAACTTAGAATATTCAATAATTTTTTAAGAAGTCATATCATTCTATTAGTTCTTCTTACCATTACTTTTTTAAAAAGTAATGACATAAATAATTGAATTCTTTAGAACAAGGAAATTGTGTTTTTTTTGGTTTACCAGAAGTTTATATAGGTAAAACTACAAAAAAAATGTAAAAACAAAGATAGAATGTTTAACTTATTTTCCTGTGTCTAAATTTTTAGTGTTGGCTACATGATAAAGCAGTTGTTTACTACCTCGAAGAATTGGGTTGAATTCTGAGTCTTCAAGATGATAAATGATTATATAAGAAATATAATCAGCATTAGTGGAATTGAATGGATCTTCAAGGTGTAATCATTTATCTTGATCACCTGTTCAATTCTGTTATATATATATATTGTTTTTCAGAAAGGATCCAGGGCTCCTTGTACCCCATTCTTCAGCTTTCTGGTTGATTCCACCATAGATATTGGATAATTAGTGGGGTATATAAGGACACTACCAAATGTTTCCATTAGTGGCTTAATTCAAATCAGTATAATCAAATTTTTAACAAAATATAAGCAATTATTTTTAATGCTACTTCCCAATCTTTGCTGATTACTGCATAATGGTATCCATTTTATACTTAGATATGAACTGTTCATATCTGTGATAGAGCATTTAGTATGACTTTACAGTAGGTAAATTGATGTCCAGGCATGATTCATCAGAAATTTTTCAGAAACACAGAATCAAAATTCTATGCTTTAAATCATTTAGGTTGAGGTTGAATTGGTCAAGTCTGGACATCTAAAAATTTTGGGAGTATGAGATCTGAAATTAAATACAAATACTGCATGGTGGAAATATGACATGCTTCTATTCTGATGGCAATTTAGCCATCTGGTCGATTGAATACCATTATTGCAAACTTGTATGATGGGTATCATAAATACAGATTTTTATCTTAAATAATCACCATTGTAAGTATAGATCATTGTAATTTAGAGACTTCCTTTATTCTAAAAGTATGATAACTAATTATTCAAACTTATATTTTGAGTAATTGCAGGCCTCCTATTTTTAAAATTAAATATATATGCTTATAGAAGTGTTTCCAAGTATGTCTTGTCTTATTTATTCCCAAATAGCTGTTAAAACTAGAATATTTTTCATTATTTCACAAATTAATTAAAAAATAGAAATAATCAACTAAAATGTTAAATTATAACTATTAATAATATAGAACAGCACTGAATCGCAGCTTATTTCAAAACGTGGAAACAGATTCTTTAACGGAAAGTAAATAAATATAGATTAAAATGCAAAACTATATATGTAAATATTATTGTTATTACATATAAATAAACTTAGTAATAAATTATATAATTTTTTATTTGTTTTTTTGAGTCTCCAGAACGAATTAATCAAATTCCCATAAAAACCCGTTTTTTTGGGTCTCCGGAACGAATTAATCAAATTCCCATAAAAACCTGTGATAAATCGATGATCAGTTAACGAATATTGTCTTGGAACAGATTATGTTCATTAACCGATCACCCACTGTATATAAATACAATATATAAAATGTATATATCAAAGATACAACATACATTTTAAAGAAATTAAATGCAACACAATAATTTTTTTATTTACTTAAACTAACTTGTTACATTTTTTTCCAAAATAGTTTTTATTTTTATTTGTTATTTCTTTAAAAAAATTAAAATAAAATGTTAAAATTGATATCATCATGAGTTCAGTATTAACTATAATCCAGATGTAATTCTTTTTTCTCTTTTCTAAGTTAATGATATGGGTTTCCATTTTATTCTATATTCTTTATATTTAATTATAATATAAATATTTTCAAAAGTCCAACACTTATTTAATCGAATATGAATAATAATAGGGTTTCTGAAAAGTAAGAGAGAGAAGAAGAAAGAAAAGAAGAAGAAAAAGAATTTAAGTAAAACAGAATCAACAGATACAACAAATGATATGTAAGAATAATAATAATAACTATTAATAATAATAATAATAATAATAATAATTTGAAAATAAAATACAAGCACTACCCAAATTATTGATGGCTTAATGAAGCTGATGATGGCTTAATGAAGCTGAAAGATCTTCAGTTATAATAAAGAACTTTTCCACTTATAATCTGTGCTGTAATATTTATAATTAAACAAGAAGTGGGATGAATTTATGCATGGTATAAAACAAAAAATATTGGGCCATGAATTAGAAATTGCTGATTTTGATGATTATAAATTAAATATATAATCAATCAATCATTGTTAATATACATATATTTAATTAATTAATCAATCATTAAAATTAATCATCATTTAAAGTAAATTAATTAAAATGACAGTTGAGGTCATTAATATGGCATAATATACCATATTAATGACCTCAACTAGGAGCAGATTTAAAAATACAAGTATCATCTCATAGTATATTATTTATAAAGCAAAAATATCAAAAGTAAACAAATATTATGATAATAAATAGTGATATATAAGTGAATATCTTTCATAAAATTTCAAAACTCCCATAAATATAAGAAATATTCCAATAATTTAAAAATACAACATGCACATGACATTTGAACAGTTTTAAAATAAATCAATTGCTGTAGAAAGAAATAAAGTTTCAATGAAAAAAAGATCAGTTAGATTTTTTTATAATTTATGATAATTCATAAATTAAGAATTCATTAATTAGGATTAAATAGAAAACATAACTTACCAAAATTAAGTCCAGGAATACTAAAAGTTGAATAACGACCACTACGTTCATTATAAATTCTTAATAATAATATTGCAGATAATGGACGTACAACTATATTTGCAATACTCATACTGATAAATTATTAAAGAATATTATTTGATATAATTTTTTTGATCTTACTGTAATTGATATAATTTGAATTATTATAATATACATACTCTGGATACATAAATTACTGATATTGAAATGGAAAATAATAAATTGTATATAAAGCTATATTAACAATACATTTTAATATATAGGTTCGCTACACTTTATTTACAATGGAGTTACTTTTTGTTAACCTCATTGTAATTCAAAACTGGTTGATAATGGTAATAATTTTAGTAGAAATAGTAGACAATGGAAGACCTGATATTTAAGATAAATTATTCAAAATTGAATCCACTTCCAAAATGATAAAAATTGTCCAGAACTGAACCCAGTCCTCTAAGTGATAAGCAATTGCCTTATCATGTAGCCCACAGCCTAATGTAAATTTTTAATAAAAACAGAAATAGCATATCTGGTATTTTCATAGCTTATCTGCTATGAAAATAGTCAAGTTTGGAATATAGTGAGAGCAATTGTAAGATTAAATCATCATAAATCAAATGATCGTAAATAGGGGAATACCTGCACATATTTTATATTAAAATATATTGTTACTATTTTTATAATAATATATTATTTTAATATTTATTCAAATAGCACATAATAAAAATAAAAATGTATTGTTTTAATATAACTTAATTTATAATATCTTTCTAATAAAGAATTAATACAATTGATTTCACTCAAGTTATTTAAAGCAATATAATTTAAAATCTCCAATTTCTTAATCCTTGATGAAGTGAATTAAGTCAGAATTACAGAATTCATTCATTTCATTAAGGTTTAATTGATTCTCTTCAATTTTTTCATTTACTTTTATAAAAGTTTTTTTTTTCTAAGTTAACATTGTTAGTATATATTATTGACGACAATTTTTCATTAATATTTATAATTTTAGTAGAATAAATTTGAATTGATTCAGAGAAAAAGTGATATTAAGAAGAAAAATTCTCTCAACTTGTGTTAAGATTAATCCTTAAAGTTTAAGTCATGCCAAAGGTCTAATCTTTAACATTTTTAAATATTTTCATTAATAATTTAAAAAGAACAAATAACAGAAGAGAAAGCATGAAAAATATTAAAAATGTTAATTTAGAAAAAAAAGATAAGCATTATAACACAAAATGAGAAATTCAACAAGTCATTCAGTATATTATTTAAAATTAATAAAATCAAGAGGAATGACTAAGCCAAATATAGAAATTGCTGATAGTCACTTATTACAGAAATCATTTTAACTGAAATTCAATTTGCTGTAAGTTTTGTTCTACTTTAATTATTAATTTAGCATTTATATTAAAAAGAAAAATATTCAAAATAAATTTAAAGAAATTGCTCTAGTTCTTCTACTAATTGGATTTGAAACTTCAATTTGGAAGTTGAAGTAGACTGCCAAATTTGAAGTTTCAAATCCAATTAGAAGAACTAAAATAATATCAAAATAGGTAAAGTTGACAATTAAAGCATTTTTTCAATACCACTTTTTATCCAAATCTTTGAATCAGAAGATTTCATCTTCAAACAGCTCTACGGTTCCTATGATTCAACTGATTTCAATCAAATCTGGAATATAGTTGTTTCTTATATTATTTAAGATTCTCTGAAAATTTTTTCTTATAGGATCATAATGAAGGGAATAGGGAATCTTGTCATTGTGAATGATTATAAATCACATCAAATTTAAATATTTATATACAAAATTTATTGATGTTTCATATATTCCAATGTTTTTTATATATGCACATACATATTATTTAATGTTTCCTAAAAATTTTGATTCAATTGGATAAAAAATAAAATATGTATTTAATGATGTATTAACAGTGTTGTTAAAATATCTTTCTTAGAGGAACTATTTTCATTTAAAAATCAAATGATATACAATTAGAAATATTTAATATGTAAAAAATATTTCAAAAGTACAGTCAAACCTCTTTAATCTGCCACCATCGGTTCGAAGGTCCTCTCTGGCGGTAAAGGAGGATTGCAGTTTATGGAGGGTTTATGGTAACATGTGAGAAAACATGTATAGACTAGAATGACATTGTTTCATTTAATTAAAGGTAATCAGAAATAAATTGCTGAGTAGTAGAAGGACTTTTATTTTTATATTCACAAATTAAAATCTTTTCGTGAACATCTAATGTTGTTTTTGACATTTTTCTGAGTAAGAAACAGCAACGATACTCACAACAGTTGATTTATAAAAAAACGGTTTAAACTGTTCTTCCGCAAAGTCAAGGTTATGGCTCTCCAGTCTTCTCCTATTTTAAATGGTTATTTTGTAAAAATCCATTTAAAGTTTTGGAATAGCTCATTTTGAAAACACGGATGTGAATAGTCACAGATGCGAGATTACAGTCAAATAAATGTTAACAGATAAATTACTTAATTGCCATCTTAAAAAAAAAAAAAAAAAAAAAAAAATCGGTGACCCAAATGTCTGAACCTTCCCTTGTTAGACAAGCAGAACAAAGTTACCTACATTACAGACATCTCAATACCAGACACACAACATCCAGGATGCATTCACCCAAAAATTAGCAAATACACAGAACTCTCACAAGAAATTAAGAGTCTCTGGGGAATGCAAAAGGTAGTAACAGTACCCATCATTAACAATACTATTAACCTGCTTCAACTAAGACTACTTAAATAAAAACAGCACTTCTTGCAGTAAAGTATCAAACTAAATTTATTAGCTTAAATACAAGCGAACGTTTATGTCTTTACGTGCCTGAAGAGGATGTGTAGCACATTGAAAACGTTCGCTTGTATTTAAGCTAATAAATTTAGTTTGATACTTTACTGCAAGAAGTACTGTGTTTTTATTTAAGTACCCATCATTCTCTCCTCCACAGGAGTAATCCCTTACACACTACACAAAAGCCTCAAAACACTAATCTACATCCCAAGATATATGTAATACTTTAAAAAGCATCACTCCTCAATACATGCAATATAGTAAGAAAGTTTCTCAGCACTGATACAGACAGTTAGCTACTTGTGATGTTTAATTGTGAGTTATGTCTTGACTCGTGTCCGACATAGCACTTTGCTCAGATACTCCGTGCCCACATTGAAGTACTATAACATAATAATAATAATAATAATAATAATAATCTATTTAAAAAAGAAGCAATAGTTAAGTCATTCTGTGTCATTCTGAAGAGATATTTCATTCTCTTAGGTAGAAATGATGATAAATCAAGGATAACCTTCACTTATAATCACTTCTGATAAATTCATAAAATACTGAAAATTCTTTAAATTTACAATTCAGAAGATTAAAAACACATATTGTTAATATGATAGATAATTCTTGATTTCTCAAGTTGTCACTAAATATTTTGGATGATATTCTAAAACTAATCATTATAATTAAAATTAACTTACCATGATTAAAATAGATGCAAATTGATATCATATCCAGTATAATAGAAGCAACATCTACAACAAGTGCCTTTAAGAAAATATATATGTATAGATATCAATATTTATTATTATTAATATGAAGAAAATTATAAAAATTTTACCATAAAAACAGGTTCTTCAGAATCTCTATAATGAATACACCATATTAATAACATGAGAAAGGCAAGATTATAATATGCATATGATGGAGGCAACCATGTTGTTTGCATTGCCCTACAATAAGGATTACAATTTAAAATAATTTTGAAATACAACAACAACAACAAATTTAAAACAATTTCTATGTTTTTAAAACAAAACAAATTAATTTTATTATTTTTCCAATAAAGCTGATTATAATTAACTTATATCTAAACTAAATACAGGAATCTCTTGATTAGTACAGGTTTGAATAATGCAGTTTTGATTAATGCACAAAAAAAATTTTAAACTATCCCTTAATACATGTGATGGCAAATTTGATTAGTGTACTTCAACAAGTGCAATTTATTTTTTTTTACAAACCCTCTGAAGCGCTGGAAACTGAATCTTGGGGATTGTAGTCTACATGATTAGTGAACTGCAATAAATTTAATTAAATTAATTTATTTTTTAATTCTGTTGATATTATGACTTTCGTTATCTAATTGTTATATTTTAAATTCGTTCATAATTTTATTTATTAATAAATTTAGTGTTTTATTTATTTGAAAGAAAATAATATTTTCACTTTATTTTTATTGTTACCATATAAAATTCATTTCTGGAATCTTAGTTGTTGCATCATTATTTGTAATTGTATGATTAAAACTATATAAAATAATGAAACTAGAATATTCAAACGCTTATAATATTTCTAAGAAAATGTTGCTTGGATTTTTCTAAACAATTGATTGAATCTATTTAAATACTTATAAATACAATATAAAGTAACAAATTATTATAAATTAATATATAAGAAAATAAGTTTACCTTATAATTTTGTGTAATTTTATTGTCAACCTTATCAAAAGCACTTCTGTCTAATTTACGTTGTAATTCACTTAAATGATGTTGATTATCTGCTTCTTTCACAGCTTGATTAACATGTGCTAATATTCTTTTACTGCAGTCAACAGCATGTAATAAGTTGGTATATTCTATTGCATTTACTATTAAAAAAATTAAGAATTTTAAGATTGTTTATAGAGTAAATATTATTAAAATTAATTTTTAAAATATTTATTAAATTTATAATCCATTCTGTTTTGTTTATTCTGGCAACTATTATACCTGCCAGAATAAACCAAACTGAGAAAACTAAGATAGCTGTTAACTTTCATTGAAACTTTATAAAATTTTCAATTAATACATATTTAAATAATATTTTACAAATTGTAAAATCATCAATACAATAAACACTTCATAAATCATTTCCTAATACACAATCTTTGACTTACAATATCATTAACTGATGAATCATTCAACAATAATGCAGTCATGAATGATCAGTACAATTTCTTTGTGTAAGAGTTCATTTGCAATAGTAAATAATAGTAGCAATTTTGTCTTGTTTTTTAGATTCTAATTTTGTAGAAGCATTAAAATACATTTACATAAGATTCATTAAATTTGTTCTTTAATTGAAGTTAATTGTTTATTTAGTGATATATTGCATTTTTGTTTAGGAATTTATCATCAGAACCCATTTTTAGATAACTTTAGAATAATTAGAAATTTTAAAACAAATTATAACATTACATTTTTCATTTTCCTAATGGAGAAGAACATGACTATACAAAGTATAAATATTAAAAAATAAAGTAAAATAAATAAATAAATAAAATGGCAAATATAGCATTCATGATGAACTTCCCAATGATAAAACTGATAAACATCCAAATAAAACAATCAATCTCTAATAGGAAAAAAACACCAAGAAAATATCAATGTATAGAAATTGTTTAAATAATTTTTTAAAGCAAAAGTATAGACAAATAATAATAAAGGCAAAACGAAAAAAACTAAAGAAATAAAGATCTCTATATTTGGTGATAATGGTTATTAACAAATTATGATGATCATGAGCTGTCATCAATACAAGAATCCATTGATTAGAGAGGTTAATAAATTCTCACAATACACCGCATATATAAAACTGCACTAATCAAACTAAAAAACCAATAGGAATAATTATAATGAATCCTGGAAAATATCAAAATTATAAATATGTATTTTTTTTCCCTCTCAAAATGTATCTATATTGCATTACATGTACTTTAAACTAATGGGAATAATTATAATGAATCCTGGAAAATATCAAAATTATAAATATGTAACTAATGGGAATAATTATAATGAATCCTGGAAAATATCAAAATTATAAATATGTATTTTTTCATATTTATATTGCATTATATGTATTTTAAATCATTGAGGAATATGTATAGGTATTTAAAAATTTAACAGTCAACCTTACCTTCAGTTCCTCTTCATTACTCAATGTCTACAGACTTGCAATTATTTTTTACAAAATTTTTGCAATTTTGTAAAAAATAATGTTTTTTCGTGAAAAATAAATTTTAATTCTTATTATAAATTTTTAAATACCTATGCCCACGTTCCTCAATGATTTAAAGTACATGTAATTGCAATATAAATATGTTTTGAGAGAGGGGAAAAAAATACATGTTTATAATTTTGATATTTCCTAGGATTCATTATAATTTATTCCCATTGGTTTTTAGTTTGATTAGTGCAGTTTTGATATATGCAGTATATTGCAAGGATTTATTAATCGCACTAAACACGAGATTCCTGTATACAAAATTGGAAGATTATCAAAAATTCCAATTTTGTATACAGGAATCAAGTATTTCACAGTTACTATCAATGAATAATAGATTCTGCTGAAATAATTATGAATTAATAAAATATTTAACCTACAAGAGAACTTGATAATAAGGAATGATTTATAGACTATATAAAAATTATATAATACATTGTCTATCAAAAACACAATATTCAATCAATGTTTTATAAATTGTGATCTATAGAAATATTGGCTCAGAAACTGATCATTTTTAAAATCAAAAAAATATATAAATTGCTATAATTTTCCTTAACTATTGATAAAAACTTACACAGACAAACCCTGATAAGATGCCCCCATTATGCCCGCCATCCTCGCAGACTGCCAAGAAATTTGGCAGAATGGATCTTCCATGTTAATGGAATAGGCAAACCCCGATAAGATGCTATTCACCATCTGCCAATAGAAATGAAATTGCATAAATTTTGTAAAAAATAACTGCACATTCATAGACATCAAGTATTGGGGAGGAATTGAAGGCAAGGCTGGCTATATAATATTGTAATAGCTATTATTAGGTAGTTGCCATTCACACTAAATTTATTAATAAATAAAATTACGAGTGAATATAAAATATAACAATTAGATGATGAAAGTCTTAATATTAACAGAATTAAAAAATAAATAAATTTATTGCAGTGCTCTAATTGTGCAACTAAAGGGGCATGTAAGGTGACTCCAAGGGTGACTCACATCCTGAAGATCATCAGTACTGTATATATTAAAAGCTCTGGATTCATTTGTAGCCAGCAGGTGGGAGAGATGAAGTTAACAGTTAATCATATGTCTCTTTAAGCCTGGTTTTTTTAGAAATGTTAAGTTTAGATGCAAAATATAAATGTTAATTAAATTTAATAAATTCAGAGTTCATTTTCATTTCTATACCATATGTGTTTTCGATAAACCACTAACCTCGATTAGCCACCAAAATCGTCCCTAAAAGAATGGTGGCGTCTTATTGGGGTTTGACTGTAAATACAAAACTTTATACAATACACACAAATAAGAGAAACTTTTGTACTAGAAATAAACAATTAAACATTAAATAATTTTGCTAATACAGTAAACTTTAGTTAACATTATTATTAATTAACCACCTTCTACACTTCCATTGTTTCAGTTAGTGATTTTTGATTTATGAAAAATTCTTGATTATGTTTCCAATATAACATGGCAATCAATCTCAACTAATTAGAGCAATCTTGATTTATATCAAAAGTTATTTGTTAATCATCAACATTCTTTTATAGGCATTTGTAATTTAGCTATCTTGCATTTCAGTTTCATTAAGCTATCCATCATCACACATTAAAGCAAAATTCTTAACCTTTTTAGAATTGTAGAACACTTAATTATAAAAAATTTTTGTAAATATCCAGATCAATAACTTTTATATAAGGCATCTGAATCTTAAAACAACAAAAATATACATGCAGTTCTTTTATTAAAAATTATAGGTTGCATATATCATATATTTCATAATTTTGCAGAATATCAGTTAAGAACTACTGTATTAAAGAAAATTATTATGCTGCTTCTTATATTTCATGTTTCCATTACATATCTGTTCTATAATATTAATGTTTTAATATGTTATTATAATTTATTAAAATTATATGATTAGTAATATAAATTATGATTTATCATGAAAAAAAATCCTGATCATCTCGAACTAAATTAAATCTAACATGTATTTCCTATATTCACTTAATGATAAACTTACTTTAATTGAATCCACAAAAAAAAAATCATCATCATTAATTCATAGATATTAATATTTTTTAATGTATTATATATTAATATACTATACTACTGCAAAGTTCTAGCATATCTATAAATAAAATCAAAACAATTGACAAATTTATTGTCTTATTACTTAAATTCTACTGGTTCAAGTAATTCTACAGATTTATTATTTATTAGATTTATTTATTATTTAAAGAAAAAGTCATTGAAATAAGTAAACATTCATAAATAAAATTTGTTTCATACTATTTATCTTTTCTAATTTTTATGCTACTCAGATTTGATGTAACTGATCATAATCAGTATGGAGAACAGAAAATCTAACAACTGATTTGGCTAAATTGGCTGAACAACACCACTGGAAATAATCTCAAATTGCTGAAATTTGAGATTATGATTTTAGTGTGACTGTACCATAAACTCAAATTCCAAAAATATCATTGATGCAAATTGTCATTATAATATAATAATAGGTGATGTCACAAAACATTGTCAATATATGACTGATATGACATAGCAATAGATATCAAAAATATGCATAACTATATCACATCACAATTACATTGTGGTGAAAAAATATTTGTGGAGCAATTCCAAGCACCACTGGCATTTTATTTTATAATGAAAACCATACTGTTTAACTTAATCTTTTCCTTTTTTATTAAATTAAATAACATTATCAGAAAGTCAAGTCATCTGATATTCAATGTGTCATCTATTATATGTTATATAAAAGGTGACACATTACATTATGAAGTACAGATATGTGCTGCTTAGCATTCTTCTGGTCATGTAATGTAATGTATCCTGATAGGGATATCCTGTAGACCAGGGGTGGGCAAACTTTTAGGAGAAAGGGCCATATTGCAGCAATGAAATATAGCCTAGGGCCGCACATTCCCAGCGATCCCTAATCTTCACCATCTGACCTCCTCCACAGGATTAGCCGCGTGTAAACTCTTCGGCTTTCCACTCTGGAAGACCTGGGTTCTCATCTCGGGTCCCACCCCTTGAAAATATTTATCATGGAATCCGGGCCCGACCCGGTGCAACTACAATCCCCAGCATTCAGTTGTCAATGCTTCAGGGATTTGCAAAAAAAATAATTGCACTTGTTGAAATGCACTAATCAAATTTGGCACTGCATATATTGAGGGATAGTCTCAATTTTTTTTGCACACTAATCAAAACCCCCTCAACCCACTTCCAGCTCAACGCACCGAAGGGGTGGCAACGTACGACTCACCATTTGTGGAGGTTGTATGGCGAAGTGATGTGGGTTGGGGAAAGCAATGATGAACTACCCTGTAAAAACCTCACCTCAAAATTCTATGGATCAAGACCAAAGTGTTATCGATATGGTGTTGGACGGTGGGCCCCCCGGGCTGGACAATTATCCTAATTAATTATCCTTCTTAATAACTTTGTCAAATTCAATTCTTTAAAATGGACTGAATGCATTTTGGAATCACACTCTTCAATTAATTGTAATTATGATGATGCTTAAATTTACTGAAAGTTTTATTTGGAATTTTGATAATTTAGCTATTATTAAATAAACTGGACATTAATTATAAAATATATTTTGTATTTCGTTTTTTGTTATTTAATAAAATAAAAATGAAGTAAAATAAAATCAATAATTTTAAATTTTTTTCAAAAAACAAAATTCAAAAATTTTCTATAAACATAGTAATAATGTAACTTTAAAATAACATAATAAAATAAAATGAATAAATTAAAATAAGTTAAGTTAAATGATCACTGTACTTTTAACAATCAATTTATTTTATATGCTGTACAATATTTAAATTTTAAAATTAAAATATTCTAATAATTTTAAAACAATTAAATCATGTCTATAATTTATCTGAAATAATAAAAACTAAATTATATTGCTTTTTTATTTTATAATTGCTTTCTTTCTGTAATTTATTTAATATTTAAAATAAATTAATGATAAGATGTTCCAGAAAGAAGCAATCACCTATTTTCCAAATGTATCCTTTATTTTGGAATGATTGAAGGTAAAAACTAAAATTCAAAATCAACTTCAATGGTATATAATTTATATGCTTAATGTCAAAAATTTATTAAATTAAATAGTGTTATGGTTATTAAGGAAAAACTTCAAAAGATTGAATGTAGGCTATTTTTAAAGAGATGAATCTATAGAATTTATCAATCTTACTTCAAATTTAACTTTAACAATCTGAAAATCTTGATAAATTTTATAAAATTCAATCAAACAGTTCAAAAGTTATTAGGGAGAAATATTTGAAGTTTGAACATCTGTCAGTTTTAAACAATTTAAGATAAAGAATTGATTTATGTGTCATTCTGGGCATTATTAACAACTTGACTACTCTGCTAAATTTCATAAAAATCCAATAAATATTTCAGAATATATTAAGAAAATATCTCAAAAGTACGCCATTTTCAAATTGTTGAACCTAGAAGATTAAATGATATTTCATTGAGGATATTCTAATGGTAGATCATCATCACAGTAGTATATTTTGTGAAAACATAGTGTAATGTGTTCAAAAGTTATTAGTGGGAACACACAGACACACAGCATGGTGAACTCATAAACCTCATTTTCCTTTGGAGAGTGACTAAAAATTGAAAATACAAAATTACTTTTAATACTTTTTTAGTTTTGTATAAATAAAGAGTATATACAGCAAATCTCTGATTTATGTGATTTTAAGTTCTACTGTTTCAAAGTTAAGCAAATGTAAGTCTTTTTATTTGTATTAATTTCTTTAAAAAAGTAAAAATTTGTGAAATTTATTTTTTCAAAAATATTATTTATAGTCTTAAATTTCAAAATCTATGTTCACAATATACTCATTAATTTTATTCAACCATTCTGTTTATCAATATGCATGTTTATATATATATCTTGAATTTAGACATTGCTGAATTTACATAATTTTCAATTTATGAAAATTTTCCAAACAAATTAACAAACTATTTACCTGGTGTATGTTTTGCAATATTCTCCAACAATAAAGGATATTTTGTTAGCCGTTGGAATCCTGTGGCTATAATATCCTTTAATTGCAATCTTCTGCATATAAATTGAGCTTCAGCATCCTATTAATTATATAAAACAATAATAAATTTCTAAAGTTTTATAGAATATTAATAAAAATAACAAATAAATTTAATTAAGATTATAAAATTTATTAGATATTAAGGATAACAATATTCAAGATAGTTTTGCTGAATTAATTGTTGAATTCATCATATCATTCTTTGCAATTTAATTCAGATTGTATAGTCATTATTCCATATCCCCATTTACTAGTGACACAAGCATTTTTATTACTTCAAAGGTACCTTGTCATTTAAACTGAGAGTATTCTCAGTTTAAATAAACAATAAATGATGGTATTTCTCAAATAAGCTGGTTTCAACACAGTATATGCCAAGTGGGTCACAGTATCATATATATAGTTGAACATATTGATAGGGCTTGAAAAACTGCTTCATCTGTTATTACCTTTACTGCCAGTTCCAGCATCAAAATTTTATAACAGTGGTATTAATGAGTTTTATTAATGAAATTTAATTCTATTAATTTCTTATCATATTGAATTGAAACAACAAAGTTTAACAATGGTTGAGCCCACAAATTTAAAAGTATTGAAACATGATATAAGAGAAGCAATACAAAATGAAAGAATTTGTTATATGAATTTAAAAATAGTAAATACTTTTTGTTTCCAAAGCAACTATTAATTTATTATTACGCATTCAAAGTGCTTAATCCTATTGAAATCATTATCACTGATAATTATTATCTTCATATTAGGTACTACATATAGATGGTACAGAATAGTAATTATTTTATATTAAATTAATTTTTCAAAGAAATTAAGTGTCTACAAGTGTATTTTTTAAGATTAAAAATTCATCTTAAATATAATTATATATATATAATGAAACTGTTAATTCGCACTTTTAAAACAAGTTGCGAGTAAAATCTTTAATAAACCTCATCTCATTTCCAGCAAAAAATCATATATCTCAGATGTTGTAAAACAAACTTTTTTAAATAATAAGACTGATAATATTACTTATTTTTGACAGCAACATTTTAGATTAAGCATATGATGTTTAATCAAAAATGCAGCTATCAGAAATAACACTGCATATGATGTTATAACATTATCATGTGGCTTAATTTCACTACTGAACATTTAGTCAGAAATATAAATAATAATCTCATTACTAGTTATTTGCTTTCAGGACCATTGCTAATGAAAGTTGGAAGAATTACCTATTGTTATTGATCAATGTTTCAATGACTTTGTCATTTAGTGAGAGCAATGTTAAATAATATTAGTGGTATTGGTGGTTAAATATATTAGTGAAATTTAATACATATAATTAAATTGATTAAGATATTTTAAAAAAGACATATGCTAATTTAAGCCTAACTTTAATCAAATAATAAAATGCTATGCATTACTATTTTCAGGTAATAAAAAATATTTAGAGTTATTTATCTTATTTAATAGGAAATTTTTTTATTAATGGTCAAAGAAAATAATAGTTTGCAGTTAAATTAAGGAAAATCTAAACTGAAATGGAAAAATTATATAAATCACAGTAAGCAGAATATTAGAAGAATCCATTATGGTAAACAAATATCACATGAAAAGTTTTATTCAGGATAAAGAAGTAATTTTAATTAATGATAAATAATGTTTCAATCTTACATAAGATCATTTTCAGTTATATTTGCATTAAATAAATGTTTGAAAATCAAATACAGAACATAAAATTTAATGATCACATTGACATCATTATTGAGAAAATTATATAATTTAAAAGGAAAACATATATTAAATTAACATTCAACAAATATTTACATAACATAAATGATACAAATGAAAATAATGCAGAATAAAATACATAAATATAAAAAAATATGATATAACGATAAATAAAATAATACTGAAAGAAGCTAATAAATATTAAAAACTAATTCTATTAGATATAATCACACTGCAGCTAGTTAAAGGAGTTTTATTTATTATTTATTTAGATAAATGCACAATACTAAATATAAAATGATTCTACTGTAACATATCATCTCCTTTCCTAACTAACTTTATTATATTTATTGTATCCCAAATGACTTTAATGTTAAAGATAAGTGCTCTTACACATAGCCCTGTCAAGCATTATCATAAATCCTGCTAATGTTCTTTTAGTTTATACTAAAAATTGGCTTGTCTGATTAAAATAACATTCTACCTTCAAGGATCATAATCACACATTGGAAATGTCTAAACACTAGAACTCATAAACCTGTCTTTAATTTATTACATAGAAGTTGAAATAAATTATTATTAATATTTTTCTTCACTAAACTAAAAGTTTTCCTCCTAAAGTGTTTCCAGTTTTCTGGTTTTTCTTTATTGAAACATGGTAATCTATACTAATGTATTAGTAAGCCTTCCTATTATAATCATTTTCTGACATAAATTCCTTATCAATTATCCTTAAAATTTGTCAGAGTGTATGAAATGTATAACAGTTCTTTGTACTGTCCTGCAAATTCCTGATTGAATAATTCATGATTTTATGAATAATGCATTAGTGCCACACATTTATAAGATTGTGGAAACAACTGTGTGTTTCCACAATCTTATAAATGTGTTAAATTCTTGTGTTAAATCTTATAAATGTGGCAAATTTTTAACCAATATATATATATATCAATTTATATCATACCAATATATATATATATATATTGGTATGATATAAATTGTATAGGAAGCCACATTTTTAGCCAATATGTATAAATATATTGGCTAAAAATGTGGCTTCCTGTACAATTTATATCATACATATGATAAAATTTTTACATTGTAAGCATAATTAATTTTTTTTATCTGAACAAGTTAAAAATCAGATGTTATAATTAGTATTGACATTAAATATGTTTATTATATCAAGCTATCAGAAACTAGCTCAATGATTTTTAAAATCATCTTCAAAACTATTTTTGAAGAATTTAATCCAAAAATTTTAGATGTTTTATTAAAAAATACTATGACATTTCATTACAATCAAAGTAGGAAAATATAATGAAAATTATATTTTTATAATTGAAACTTATTGAATTCAGAAAATAATATTTATATAGTATTTTATAAATTCAAACCAACATATACTTACAGCTAGGAACTGGCTTAATTTTTGGTCCTTCTTCTGCCTATTTTTTAAAGTTTCTAATGCAACAGATTGATTCCTACAGAATTTTGAAGTAGCTGTCATGAGGTTTTCACCTGACTCACCATCAAGCTAAAAAATAAAAAAATAATACATATCTTCTAATTATTATATAATATATATTAATATAACTGTATGTAAGAATAGTAAAACCCTGTTTAACGCAGGGAATACGTTCCAAGGAAACAAAGCGCTAAATGAAACAACATTAAATGAGGTCATTTTAACATGTAAATAATGAGGATAGGTGAAACAGGAGAGTGAATAATAAATACATACATAGCATTTTTTTTTTTTATTTTATTTTGTAACAAGTATTATTACTATTGTATTACATTAATTATAGATATATTTTTATTGCTAATATTGATTTGTATTCATAAATCATTCATGAAAAAATTCTTAAAATTAGAAAATAAAAAATTTTAAGAACAAAAAGCAGTAATCAGATTGCAGTAAACTATAAACAATGAAAAAATATTGATGAAAGAAAAACGTTCTAATTTCAAGGAACTATAGTTTAAAGTGGCAGCATTCAGGTTAAAACTAAAATGGGATAATTGTTATTTTTATTACTGTAAAATAACATTGATGATCGATCATAAATATGAATTCAGACCACAGCAGAGTTTCATATGTACTGTACTGCACTGATATTAAACACAATGTGAGACAGCATAGGACTATCAAAGCAACAAATTAGTGCAATTGCGGATTTATGTAAAAATAACGGTCTGAAAAATCATGCCAAAGCAAATCAATAAAATATAGAATTTGAAAAAAAAAAAAAAAAAACCGTTATATAGAAACAGCATTAAATTGGAGCAGCATTAAGCAGGGTCTTATTGTATTTCAATTTATGCATTGTAAATCTAATGTACTGTAAATGTTTCTTCATGTTTTTATATAACTTTCTTTAAATAATTTCTCTCCAACAGTTTAAAGCTTTTTAAGAGTGTAATTCCTGTTTAATTAGAATTATTTACAATTATAAAAAGGATTCAAGTTATGAATGTGAATGATTGCTATTTTATTAATTTTATTAGAAGAAAGTGTGATTGAAAGAAAAATTTCAGCTTTAAATAAAAAAAGCTTTCTTCATTCAAAGATAATTTTATTAAAAATTTAGCACTGTATATAAACATTGTCATATTATAGTATTTATATTTATATAAAAAAAGCATAAGTATTGTAATTTCAAATAAAAAATATAAATAATAATTTTGTACCATGTTCAACATCATTTCACCAACATCACCAATAATTGGTTCTTCTCTTCTCTTGGCTTTCATTTTATTATTAAACCCACCATGAATTTCTAGCATTTCTTCAAGATTAGGAAATAAAAGTTGCAATAAATCAGGAGGGAGTAGTTGTTCTTGCTGCATTGGACGGTAAAATAATCGATCAAGAATTTTCAAATTTCTTACGTGAGTTTTTTCAGTATGAAAAAGTTCTGAAAAATATTATAATATTAAAATTATAAATAATTATTCACAAATCTAAGATAAGTATTTTAATTATATAATTGTCTCTGTCATTAAAATGAAATTTTAAAATAATAAAATAAAAATTAAAATACTTTTTACAATACTGGATAATTTCAATAATTCAAATGTTGAATGAAAGAAAAACTATAGATATCATAAAAAAATTCAATATAGTATATACAGAATAAAATGAATATTAAATAACAAAAAGTCTCAATAAATTCAAAACAATTAACTATATTAATAAAATACAGAGTTTCTGAAAAAGAATTCCACAATTTCAAATGTAAACAATTATTCAATGATTCAATATTGACTACTAGACAATATACAGTAGGTCCTCATTTAATGTTGAGATGAGGTTCTTGAAGATTATACATTTAACTAAAATCAAAATTCTTATTGACCTAGTGTTATAAGTCAGGGTTATATTCTTAGATTCTAGTATTAAAAGATATGATATTGGTAATTTATCTCATCTAAACATTATTGTATTGTTCAATAATGAAATGAAATGATATGAAACAAAAGTATGATTTAATCATAAACTTTAATTATAAAATGTTACTTACCAGGGGAATGCCAACCATGGCCCCCCAATTTTGCCAATTTTTATATATGTTGTAGTACTATCCTCCCACAAACCCATGATAAAGTAATATGATGCACCTCTCAAGCATTCCCAAAAAAGGGTTTAAAGTTTTCTATATTATTTATATACCGATTTATATTAAAGATTTAACAAGTGCTGTCATAGTGTGATGCATTTGCCATTTGATTACATAAAGTATCATTGGAAGGATGTGGATTGGAATCTTTTTTTTTTTTTAATTTTTTTAATCAAATGTACTTTTATTAATAAAAAATTACTATTTTGTAATTATTTAATTTTAAATATTTCTATCACAAATATTAAATATACATATAAAGGAATGTAATTAATAAACAAATGTATTACACAAAATATTTATTTTAATTAACAAATACAGATTATATTATTATTGATGACTGGGATCCTCTCTGATCTCTATGCCAATGTGTCATTCAGATGATACTCATCATAAAAGCATCCAAAACAGAATATTGTTTTACAAGGCACACATTTATTAATGACCATTTGCTGTTGTTACACTAATTAAATGCCCCTTGTATTACAACCGATGATTCTGTATGCACGATTCAAGTTGATTGAAGACAGACCTTTATTTTTAAATGTCAATAAAATGTTAATGCATAATTTCATCCCACTTCTTACTTAAATGTAAATAATTCAGCTCAATTTCAAAAGTGGAAAATATACTTTATTAAACTTGAAGATCTTTCAGCTTTACTAAGCCATTTTCAGCAAAAAATATAATAATAGTAATAAAAATATTTAGTCATTATATTATTGTGTTTTAAACCAGCCACTGTGGCAGTTTAAAACTACAGAACAGTTACAGTTGCTAGAGAAGGCTGATTGTCATTTATCACATGGTAAACCACGTGATAAACGACAATCAGCCTTCTGTAGTACCGCCACAGTGACTGGTTTAAAATGCAATAATATCAGGTGTGTAAATATGACACCAGAATTTTTTAGTAAAAAGTACACGTTCATCGTATGATAATGGTTAAGAATATTTTATTCAAAGTATTACCCATTATTAGTTATACATTTTTCCCCATCTTTCTGACAATGCGTGGATGCCACTCCAAAAAATCTGTTCTTCTTTTGAGGCAAACCAGTTATCGAGCCATTTTTGTACATTTCATAGGAAGTGAAGCGCTCCTCAGCAAGTCCGTGCCTCATCGATGCAAATAAGTGAAAATCGGATGGAGCCAAGTCTGATGAGTAAGCCTCATGTGAAAGTATTTCCCAATTGAGTGCTTCCAACGTTTCCTGGACCCTTTTGCTTTGTGTGATGGTGCATTATCATGAAGCAAAATCACTTTGTGTTGCCTTTTATCATATTCTGGTCGTTTTTCATGCAAAGTTTGATTCAAACCGATCATTTGTTGTTGGTAGCATTTAGTATTTATGGTTTCACCAGGTTTTAGTAGCTCAAAATAAATCACACCCTTCTGATCCCACCAAACACTGAGCACTGTCTTCCGTCCGAAGCGATTTGGCCTTGCAGTCAATGTCAATGGTTGTCCTGGATCAACCCAAGATTTTTTGCACATTGGATTCTCAAAATAGATCCATTTTTCATTGCCAGTCACAATTCGATGGAGAAATGACTTTCTTTTATATCTGGCGAGCAGCATTTCGCAAGTGGTTTTTCGATTTTCCTGTTGTCTTTCATTCAGTTCATGTGGAACCCATTTTCCCAGCTTTTGGTCTTTCCCATGGCTTTTAAACATATGGAGATGGCTTCTCGTGACACATTCAATTGATCCATGAGTTGTTTTTGCGTTTGAGCATCATCCTCATCCAACAATGCTTGCAATTCA
>AYEL01083776.1:0-40874 GCA_000484575.1 Olivierus martensii
TTCACTTGTTTCGGTACTTAAAGGGGTTCCTTGGTGGTCAACGGTTCAGCGATGACGAAGAAGTGAAAACTGCAGTCATGGATTGGGCTTTTTCACTGGTGGCAGATTTCTTCGACGTCGGAATTCAAAAACTTGTTGAATGGGTATGACAAATGTTTGAACAAAAACGGAAATTATGTAGAAAAGTAGATGAAAATATGTAGAATATGGAATAATAAATATTTTAATGATATTTGCAGTATTTTTCTTTTGACTAAAAAACGGACCTTATTTGAAAAATAACCCTCGTATAATCTTGAAAATCTTATTACAAGCATTTAAGTTATTTTATAAACACTTTTAAAAGTTGTTATTTTATAAATATATGATCACAAATATAGTAATTTGTAATATTATTTGATGTTATTTTATCACTAAACCAATAATAATTTATATAAACAGATTTATATATTAGAATAATTAATTAAAAGTTTAAAAATCACTATTAAGTTTCTCAGTAACTGATGATATACAGTAGATATTTATCAACAGATTCAAAACATCATATTAACCAAGTCAGCAGCAATTGCATTAGTAAAGAGATATTTTTATTTAACCTGTCATGTTTGAAAAGATAACTACCTAGTGAAATTATAATATAAAATTTTAAATTAAGAAATTAACAATTAACAAAAAATAAAATAATAATAAAATTAATGTTACCTTGTACCAAGACGACGTGTTCTTAAACCAAGAAAAACTGATCGAATAAGTTTTCCAAATGAGGCTGCATTAATAGGCTCCAATTTATTTTCTGAACAATGTCTTAAATAATGATTATATAATGTACTTCTTGGTAAACTAACACCTTCTGCAGTTTCATAATTATCAATCAACCATTGTACCTATCAAAAATAAATAAATTTAAATTTTTAATAGATATTATTAAGAATGATTTGAAATTACAAATGCAAAAAATATCAAGAATTATCTCAAGCAATTTTATACAAATATGAGGGGAAGCCAAAAAATTCTTATCCTCATCATGTTGTATGTATGCTATAGATCTGTAATTGTAAACAATGATAGATTACTATCTTACTAATACACATAACTTTTTTTGTTTTGACAGGCCCTGTTTAACTGGAGTTAGAAGCATGATAGTAGAAGAAGGTGTTATGCTGGACAAAACTGAGTATCAAGCTGTAATATAGTTCTTTCATCTTCAAAACAAAATTACACCAAACAATCCACGAAGAGATGCTAACTATGTATGATGAAGAATGTCCATCATATGAGACTGTGATATAATAGAAATGGGAATTCAAATGTAGCTGCATCAGCCTATAGGACGACCCAAGTGAAGACCATCCAACAAGATCATGTTGTATATGTTTTGGGACAGCAAAGGTGCTATCCCCATATTCTCCAAACTTGGCACCTTCACAGTTCTTCCTGTTTTAAAATATAAAAAATATTTACAGGAAGACATTTCTTTAATGATGTAGTTGTCATTACTATTGTGGAGAACTGATTTGTCTCTAAACCTGCTGACTTCTACAAAGATAGAATTAAACAATTGTTCCACATGTGTAAGAATGTATGGCCCTAGAAGATGGACATATAGAGAAAGAAGAATTGGAAACCAAATATGAGATCCCTAGTACAGTTGCATCATGATGAGAGTAAGAACTTTTTGGTCTCCCCTCATATATTTTTAAGAAATAACTGTATAACTTTTTATTATTTGCTGAGAACTGAATTACTGAGAGTTATTTATATAGTTATATTGAAATTATTTGCAGAAATTTATCTGACAGCTATCCTTATAATATGAAATCATTTCATATTGTGAATATGTTTTCTAATACATATATCATGAAAAAAATAATTAAAAGAAGATATTTTTAAGTAAATTATATCAAAATAATCCTTATATTTATTTATGAATATCTTTCAGTATCATAGCAAAAATAGATCAGATCTGCCCTTGGCTATCATATTATAATGGAATCAAATTAGTATTAAAAGTTATCATCATAAATTTTATGATTATTTTCTATTTTTGCAATATATTTCAAACACTTGATTTGAAAAGATTCATGAACTAATCAGTCAAGAAAGTAACTCAATTGCAAAAATTAGTCTTTTATTGGATTTTATTGAATGATTATCCTCAAAAAAGATCAGAAATAATCCCTTTTGGGAATACTCATCAGTCAAAGATAATCTTAAGGCCTGTTTCCACTTACTCCGTGCAGACGAAAAAATGCACTAGCACAAATAGTCAGCAGCAGATGCATGGCACACAATCTGCTTAAATTGTTTCCACTCCCTCTTACTGAGCTTAACCTTGAGCTTAGAATAGATAGGAATGGAAGATATAAATGATTTTTTAATTTGCCTGCAGGGGCAATATCTTGGCATAATCATATTAGTCATTAATTTTTAAATATTTGTTGTAATGGTTGTATTATCTTTATATTAAAAAATAAATTAATATTATTAATAATTTGATTTAATAAATTAAAATATGAAACTAACAGATATAAAACAGAATTTATTGTTGTTTATCTACTTTTTAACAATTTTCAGAAGTTCCTCTTCATACTCCTCAGCCATCTTTCTTGGGAAATTTTTGAGTCAATTACTTCTGTTACAGGTTGTAAAATAATAATTTCGTTAACAGAAATGATAGGAAAAATAATAATATTTGCTTCATTCAGTTATAAAAGTTTCTTTTTTCGTTTAGTAATGTATTCCTAACGATCTATATATCGATATGTATTCCACATGTGAGCTGCCATCTTGGTTGTGCGCAAGCAGAAAGCAGAAATATCTACTACTGCTAGATGACAGCGTAAAGCCAGCACACTATTTATCTACACAGATCCATGTTTTCTCAAGTGCGCTATATGCCATGCACTGTGAGTAGCGCATAGCACATTTAGTGGGAACAGACCTTTACACAAATTTTCACTCAAGTTGATGATGCTAGCACTTTCTTATATACATTTATACTGTGAAAATAGATTTTTATTGTGCATTTTTTAAGAATGCACAGTACAAATAAACATTATGAAAATGCATTATCTAAGCAAAGCTTCTATTCTCCAAGAAATATATATCTTTCTCAATCTTTTAGTAAGTTCAAGTGACTCTACAATAACTCATTTACCTCTACAGGTGATGACTGTAGTAATTTTGTTTAATTTCATTTAATGCATGTCAATTTTAATAAGCCTATATTCAAATTTTCTAACTATCTCTCCACTTTTTCATTTTTCTTGTGTTCACTCAATTTGTCTTTCAGACTGCAGTTTGCATAACCTGGTCTTGCAGACCAGTTTGCATCTTTCAGACTTTTCATTTCAAATAAGGTCAAAATTGATAATTAGGATTCTTGTAAATGTCTATATTTTTTTGTGTCCATAAATATCTTTGCCATTTCTAAATATTGAAACATAGTGTTGTTTTTCTTGAAAGCAATCCTAAATCCTGTAACATTTTCTATATACAGTGAAACCCCGATTTTGAAACTTTTCAGGGACCGGCCCGAAAAGTCGACAGTTGTATTAATTTAATCATATACAATGCTTAATTGAATAACTTTATAATAAGTTAAAGAAAGCATAATGATACTAAAAATATTAAGACATAAATTTGTAATTTTTTTTAAATTAAGATTCATTTGAAAAAATACAATATAAAAATAGGCATATTTTTGTCAGTTTTAATTTAAATAATTGTTAATTTTAATATTTTTAGTAAAAACATATAATCTACTAATTGTATATTCCTTATTTTAAACATAGAACAAAGTAAATTTAATAATATTATAAGTAGTAGTTTTTGACTTTATTAATTTAATTTATTGTTTTTAATTTTATTTTATTAAAAAAATTATTAAAAAGTTGTTGATATCAAGTATTGTATCCAAATTTTTTTTTTTTTTCATTTTTTGAGCTATACAGCATAAAAATTTATTGTATTTGCAAGATACTAATCTGAACATGTTAGTTTACAACATTTAAAAGATCATATTACTTTATTTATTTATGTTTGGTATATTATTTGTTGATCTTAAGTATAATATTACAGGTAGAATATTGCACCATGTAACATTGTCTCACTGCCAGTCAGAGAGCACTTAGGTGCCATAACATAGTATAGGTGCAATCACAATAGTTCACTTGCTCCAATAATAATTGTTTGAGAATTTAAAAAAAAAAAATCATTCTTCTGATTTCTACAAAATCTAAATTACATAAAACCTTTTGGTCTCAATTATTTGCAGAAGTTGGAGAATACTGTATTGAAATTATTTATTTGATCAATATTATTGAATATGCTATATTTTTATATTAAATTTGAATTTTTGATATTTTACTTTTATAGTTTCAATATGGAACTCAAGCACCAAATATTACAGCAACATTTGCTGTTATTTGGGAAGGGACTAAGCCTCTTGATAATCCTGAAAATATAAGAGGTAGGTGTTCATAGATTATATATTTTAATTTAAAAATAAATATAAAGCATTTAGAGCTGATCAGAGAGATTTTTTCCAGTTTATACAAAATTATTAATTTTTATATTACTGAAAATTTATACTTTCTTTAACTGAAATAAATTACAGAATATTCTCAATATTTAAATTAATGATGGGAGAAAAAGAGGAAAATATTCAAAAAACATGCATATTGCAATATTTTGCTTTATTTTTTATATTCTGTAATATTAAGTACTATTTAATTGATTTTATATTTAATAAAATTTTTTATCATATTAAATAGTTTCTAATTTTGATTTATTTTTTATTAGTTAGGTTTCTTTTCAGATTTTTATTAATTCCTCTGGTAAAAAAATCACTAAATATTTTTAAATTTCATTTGTCATACATTATTTCTTTACATTATACAACAAAGTAATAATGTATGATAAATGAAATAATGTCTTTTGGAGAGAATACTACATTTTAAAGAGGAAGTAATCACATGTCATCATCAAAAATACTGATGTAAAAATGTGATTAAATTAATGGGGGAAAAAAATCTAAAATGATCTATCAATAATATATTCTATTATTTACTTTATTATTAAGTATTTATTATTTGGGGAAAAAATCTAAAATGATCTATCAATAATATATTCTATTATTTACTTTATTATTAAGTATTTATTATTTTATTAAATATATTTTATGATTCTTAATAAATTGTATTTTAAAAAAAGATTGTACTTCCTAATAGCATAATCCTTATAAACAGGGTCTTCTGAGACATACTTTAACAAGCATAAACAATGAAATTTTTTATAAAAATGATCATTTTATAAGGAAAATTCCATGATTAAAAACAATTGATTAGAATTAGCAAAATATAAATATAAAGATAAATAACTGTTTAAAAATTTAACAACAACAGAAAATGGGACATTGTCAATGAAGAAAGAATATACATAGTTGAAACTGAAATGATGGCATAAACAACTTTCTCTCACTTTATTTAATATGGAATATTTAGTGGCTGATCAGATTTAAAGAAGCACCTTTAAATGAATATTAAAACATATTAACAATTGCCCATTGAAATTTTGCCATGATTTGTTAATATTTATTGCATAACACACATTGAAATCTTTCTTGGATCAGCTTTTCTGTATTATCTGTCAATATTTCTATTTAAATAATATTTTTCTTTTTATTTGAAAACATTATAATTGATCTTTGCTTCTGTTTTGTATTTATTACTCATTTGATTTATTTATGAATAATATATTTGCTCGCAATCTCATATTTTCTCATTTTTGTAATTCATTGGAGATGATTATAGATTTCAAAAATTGTTTTGCTATAAAAAAAAATACTAATTATATTTGTAGTCAATTCTTGTTGTTCGCCATAGTTACGTTCTGTAAATTCTACATCAGGGGTGTCCAACCTTTTGGCTTGCTTGGGCCACATTTGAAGAAAAAATTTGTCTTGGGCTGCACATAAAATATACTAATTCTAACCATAGTTATTAAGCAAGAAAGTTAGTAAATAATGTATAATATATGATATCCACCATGACAAATAAGCAAAAATGTCAATCTAACTATAGATATTAAGCAAGAAAGTTAGTAAATAATGTACGATATATGATATCCACCATGACAAATAAGCAAAAATGTCGTAGTATAATTTGACTTTTTTTTGTTCAGAAAGTTTTTTAATCATTGAGCGAGTCAAGAAGTTTTAATCATTGAAATAAGAAATATTTTAAAAAATGGAAATAGGAAAAGTAGATAGGTATTTAAATAATAAAAACTTCATTAATTTAATTAGTTTTCTTATGTATTTTTAGTACAAAAATTAAAACAAATTTCTCTTTCTTTATTAGCAGAATATGATATTGTTATGACAAATTTAAAAAATAAAAATAAAAAATTAAGTACATAAAATTCTCAGTGTTTTAAGGAAGTTTACAGTTTTTATGTTGGGCCGCAGGCTGGACAGCCCTGCTCTAGAACTTCGTGATTTTCCGTAAACTGGAATTGGCAATATTAAGTGTAAATCATTTCACTTCACTTTTTCTTTCTTTATTAGCGGAATATTTGATACTGTCACGACGAATTTAAAAACAATAAAAAAATAAGTACATAAAATTCTCAATGTTTTAAGGAAGTTTACGATTTTATGTTGGGCTGCATGCAGCCCATGGCCGCGGGTTGGACAGCCCTATTCTACATGAATACTGAACCATTGTGCCTTTGGGAAATATAGAGTTAGGTTCCTGCAAACCTTTCTTCCCAACATTTTCATCCTTGCTTTATGTGTTTTTTTCTGTTTAAAGACTCCTTATTTAGTATGTATTATAGTACTTAAAATAATTACAATATATGCAGTGTACAGTATTATATACAGTTTTATAATTACAGTAATATTTATTTAATTTTTTAAAACACAAACTATGTAGTAAATAAAATCTTATTTTTGTAGATAGTTGTTTGATGTGGCAGCTGACACATTGTCTTCTTGAACTGCATTCAAAAACTGTGTCAGCCTTGTCTGCATCGCGTTTTTCCTCAACTCTTCTAAAATCTCAGCATAAAGAGCGAATGCTCAGGAAGTTAGACATCTAAATTTGAGAATGCATTCAAGCATAGGGTCACATTCTTCTGTGGGACTTGTAAACAATATGAACAGGCTTTTGGCCTGCAATCTGGGGAGTAGCAAAGATAGGTAATAAGATTTTTCTGGCAGAATGACACAGAGACTTGTTTGATAACAAACAACTTCCTTTATTAGAGAGAGAGAGGGTTTAAATTGGTAACAGTATTTTCACCACTCAAAGGGAGTCTGTGAATAAGCATGAAAGTGCCATGACAATCGATTTTGTGGTTACAAAAAAATTTTCACGAAAAGTCGAATATGCGAATATGGAATCTGTGAATAATGAGAATTGATTGTATATCCTATCATCAAATTGTGTCATATTGCTTAATATTTTTTATTAAATATCATGTACTGTTTTTTAATTGTAAAGAATGACAATGTGTAAAATAAAATCTGCATCATAATTTATAATATTATGTATATATTTTATTCAAATTATTATTTATATGCATTTGTGTAGTAATGTGTATATCATCTCAAATTTATTTTATTATAAAAATCATAAGAAACCAAAGTCAAAATTTAAAGTAAATTAAACAAAATCAAACACTATTTGTTATCTCATCAGAGAAAAAGCCAGCCATTAAGTTATGCAAAAAAATATTTTTATTTACAAAATTTTAGAGAAAATTTTATTTATTTATTTATTTATTTTTATTAATTCAGAAATTACCAAGATTTGAACCTACACCCTCAGACCATCGGAACCCCGATGTAGCCACTACAACATGTAGTCAAATGTCCGAGCGTTCACTATTTAAGTAAAACAAAAAATTTCTGAAATTTCAAAAGAATTTTCTCAAAACGCTAGAGTGTGGCCCCCAATATAGGGGTGATTTTCTCGAAAACGCTAGAGTAGTGGTCCCCAATATAGGGGTGATTCTTCATCTACTGTTTATGCTCTTTCACATGACAAAATATCGGCAAAATCTCAGACACATCAGGTGCAATGTTCCCTTGTCAGATGGCTTTTTCATTCCATTGAATAAAAAGAAGTCATCATGCATTCTTATTTCAATCTTTAATATTTTAATAGTTTCTATAAATGATTCTTCAGTTTAAAGCAAAATTTAATACTGCTACAATATTCAACTGAATATATTTTTTACAGATGTTTTTAATAATATTTTAAAATATTAATCATACAATATTATAGAGCAGATGTACAATTAAAAAACAAAACAAAGTATTATCAAATGTCTGTTTAAATAATATCCATTAAAAATTTTTAAATATTTTAAATAAATTCTGGAATGTAGACAAATAAACAAGCACCATACAGCAATTTAAATCAAAAATCTTTAATTAAAAAATGTTTTCAGTTGGTACAACCATCTTCAGCTTATAATAGAATACTCACATTAACAAAAAGAATACATATTATCTTCTAAATTTAAAAAATTCAAAATAGTCACATGCCATAACTAGAATATAAGGTTGATAATTTGAAGAAAAAATTTTAAGAAAAAATAAATGATATTATTTATTATAAAAAAGAATAAATCACCTAAAAAATATGTATATTATGGAAACCTAACACTATACAAACATAAGTTTCAAGCTACAATATATAAGCTTACACTATAACAAGGATTATTTATGGTTCTTTCACAGAGTATAAATCCAAATATTTGAAACAGAATCATTCTGTTGCTCATTAATTGCATTCCTATAGGCTGAACTTTCTATAATTTCAACGATTTTTTTATATCTTACCTTTTTTAAGATCACAGCACTTTTTCACAACTCTGGCCTTGTCTCATTTAACTGCCAATTCATGTTCATAGAATCTCTTACTAAGAACAGTGGATAAATTACCTACCTCTAAATCATGTTTATATTCACATGATCTATCACTGAGATTTCTAATAGTCATTGTTACATATTCTTTATGCCTGTTGTTTTTATTAAGCATAGGCACAGTATATACACCAGTTGGCTAACCAGAGTCATGTTTATCTTTGTCATTTCTTACAATATTAAAGAGAGCAGGGAATTGTTTAGAGGGTAACTTTACTTTCATATTTCTTGCAATGCTCTTAATGATTCCTAGTTCTGTTCCTGGTATGATATTGGCTGGTATTTATAGTTCTTGGTGGCATCAATGAGGTTATTCACTAAATTTAAGGTTTGTATATATTTCTTAGATGCATCACATACTTCCCTCACAAACTCTTTAAGGATTGAATTTCTCTTGCACACAACTTCAGCTCTGTTATAAAGTACTCCTTTACAAATTCTCTATCAAAAAACAGTTTTGGCAAGTTTTCGAGCAATAATAACTAGCTTTGATATAACTCTCTGCATCGTTTAGTACTTTCTTAAAAACTGATTTTAAATTTATGCTAACAATAACATGTAGAGTTATATATTGGTTCTATAAATATGAATCTATAAAGTGGTTGAAAATTTTATACTAGAAAAAACTAAGAAACTCTATTTAAATACTGTTCTCTATTCTCAATAACAAAAATTTATTGTGTGTTACTATTTTGTAACTCAAGCTGAAATTAAGAAACAGAACTTTAAACATCAAAAATAAATTTTTATATAAAGGATAAATAAGTATAAGATTATCTCTTTTGATAATTATTCAGCATTATTTATTTTCTATGGTCTATCTTGAAGATTACAAGAAAATTCAATGCTATCCTTTATAAAACAGAATTAGTAAAAATGTTATTAATTTCAAAAAAATGGAATCTTTATCAGATAATATAGAATATTAATTGAATTTCTTGGAATGTATTATTAATTATTCTTGCTATATATATTATTTTATTGTTTTTTTTATATTTTAAAATAATAATATTATAATGGACTATTTATTATGAAAGTGATTAATCCAATTTTGAAAAAAATTGAGAAAACAATAATTTAGATATAATTTAGTGTGAACTTTTATTTATAGACAATTTACAGTTTATATATTAAAATTTCCATATGCTTTGGTCAATCTAAACTTTGTTGGTAAACAAAATAACAATCATTTATTATGAAAGTAGTGCAAATCCATTTCCTGTAGTCTAATTAAATACTGGATAAACTAAGGATTAAAATTGGGGCATTTTACAATTAGGCTCATGATGTTATATGAAAATCTATATTTATAAAAAAAGATATAATCATTACCTCTGTACTCTTGAACATTATACTCCATATACAGAAATTGTGAAGAAGTTGTTTAACTTGTAAGTATGATTTCACAGTATATTTGTTGTTATGAACTTACTAAAATTTAAATTTCATTCTAAATTCTCATTAAACCATCATACTATAAAAACAAAATAAAATCAGCAGAAGTATTGCATATATATTTCATATAAAACATTGATGGTGGAGCAGAATTTAAAACTCCAGATTTTTCACAGATCGATAACAGAGACTGCCATGGTTTGGAAACATCTCATTAACATCTTTATACAAAAATTCACATTAACATCTTTATATGAAAATTCTAGACCAATTTCATCCAAAAAATATAAGAATATGATGTAGTTATTGCCTTACATACCTTCTATGTATCATGAATATTTCAAAACACTTTCACATAATGATCGAAAATGAAAAACATAATCTAATATTAAACTTATAAGCATAATATAATTTAACAATAAGTATATAAATATTGAAATTAAACAATAACATTTTGTGTCTTATTCTTATTTATGAGCAAAACCAAATTAAAACATAAAATTAGTTCAAACGAAATTGAAATTTAAATAATTAAAATTTAATTTATGGCCTAAAAAAACAATATTTGATTTAATTAATTCTCATAAAAATCATTTGTATAATGAATTTATATATATTTAAATTCATAGAAGTAGGACAAACTTATTATACTTTATCAGTATTTTTCAATTGATTGAAATGAAAATACTTAAATATCTCAACACAAGGAAAAATGAACTTGCACCAGTTTCATAATGAACAGTCCATATATTTTTAATTCTATTCAATTACTTTAAGCTAATGACTGGAAAATCTTTCCATAAATACATTTAAATTAAAAAAGTGTTATCATTTAATTAATCTATGAATCTTATTCATTTTTATTTGCTGTAATGAAACTTTTATTTCTAACATAAAATAACAGATTGTTTAAAGAATCAATCAATTAAAATAATGTATATAAAAATTATTTATTGTTTCATTTTAATTAATATTTAATTTAATCAGATTTAATGGATTAAATGCTTTAATGAGAAATTATTAAAATTGAATAATACTGGAAATGTTTCTTTTCAATTTTTAACATTCATCATGATGCAAAAAAATTGATTACTACTTATTTTAAATTTTATAAAAATCAAACATTCTAAAACTTTCAAACAATAAAAGTTACAGTGTAGAGAATCAAAGATTATAAAATCCCAAATTTTTAATACAATTAAAAAAATTATGAAATCACTTTAATTATTTATACTTGCAGATTCTTTTTAAACATTATCAAATTTATTTATTGTTTATAAAATGTTAGGAAATGAAATAATGTTAATTATTATTTAAATTAAATTTTATGTAAATGCAGATTTATTTATTATAGTAATCTTATTATTATTCTCCAAAACTTATTATTCTTATATATCCATAATTATATTGTATTACAATTCAGAATTTTTATGATTATAGATAGCAATGTCTTCATTTAGTGTAATAATAGTTTAGAATAAGAGAAGAAAGCAAAGAGAAAATTTATCATTCATATTTACTTTAAATGTTAATATTTATTAAAATAATTTCATAATATATTATATGTTAATTAAAATTAAAAGATAATATATTTTCTCTAACATATATTATTATATGATTAGATAGAATCTACAAATTTATCAGCAAACTAATAAGCTTCATCTATCAGTATATATGAGTAAATTAATTTTTTACTTATACATACAGTGGTTAATAAAATATATACATACAGTCGTAGGAGATGCACATGCCCCAATATGATTATCTCCATTGGAAACATTTCCAGATATACAACCTTGATTATTAATTACTGGAGTTTGTGTTTCGACTGTTGCTCCTTGAGTATCAATCTAAAAAATATTGGATGTTTGGTCTCAGTATAAATTAAATTTTATTAAAACAAAAATATGATATAATATATTCCCAATAGAGATTTTTTCAAATTAAAAGAACAATTTATAATTGAAAACTGAACCATGAAAAATTCATTACTTTATATTATAAATAGGATAAAATATTAAAAATGTCACTTAATCACAGAGTTAACTTTTATTTCAAGTATAAAATGATAAAATTATCAAGATAAATAGCTATATAAATCAGAAAAATATACTTCATTTGCATATGACATTATTGCCACTCCTAATAATATAGAACACAACAAAAAATTTTGAATATTAAATAATTCATCAAATGTTGTACTTTGAAACAGGATATAAAAACTTTAATGCATTTGCTGCTGCCAAATGTATATATACATTTGATTCATCCTTAATCTTGGAGTCAACAACACATTTGTACATTATAATAATGTCAAACTTCTCATCTCTTTAAATAAAAAAAGTTTTTATTCATAGGAAGAAATTATTGCAATATTTTGTAGTTTTAATTTGATTCTAATTTTTATTGTCAATTATCTAAGATATAATAAGGAAATGAATCTGGAGCATTTAAAAATCTTTCACATATACAAATAAGATAAAACATTGTTATGTCTGTATCTAGACTGGTTAGATTAATTTTTATTCATATATATAAAAGATTGCATATGTAGATTATATACTTATATAATCGTTGTAACTAAATTAATTCAAACAAAGAATTTATCATTATAAATCAATTTGTTTAGGACTAATTTTACTGTTATCTTAAAAAATCATTTGTAATTCTGACTTTTGTAATATAACTGCTATATGAAAGAATAATGCAGTCAGCACAATTGCATTGTAGATATTATCTGATGCAAGCACATCATTTTTATCTAAAATACCAGTGTAACAAAACAAAATTGCCACTTCATGTGTTGTATTTGTGATTTTATATGAATTAGAGTAAGTGAAAGAACAATTTAAATTGTTGTCAGTGTGTTGTTAGTAAACAGATGAGAAGTTAAAAAGGATTCAAAGTACAAATTGTAGCAAATATTAGAAAATTACAAATTTTAGAAAATGCTATAAGGTTATTGTTATTTTTATATTACCAGAAATTTTTATTTAAATTCTATTAATTATTTCAAAGGTTATCACTGAATGTAATTGAATTCAAATTAGACATTCAGGAAACTTGCAGAAAGATTCAGTACGAATGATGAAATCATTTGTTCACATTTTCATCAAATTTAAAAAAAAAGTGGAATTTGAGCAAAATGGTTCCTCATGAAGATTATTAGTAATATTTAATAATTTAATGAATCCAAAATTGCTAAATAAGTTTGAAATATTAATCACTAATTAAAAATGATTATATTTTAATAGATTTTTATAATTATATGCTAGGGAAATGGTATGTTTTTTCTTGGAAGGTTTCAATTTGAATGCGCCTGAAGATGGCTGTATAGCCGAAAATGTTAGCGCGGATTGATATATTAAACGTTTTGTAATACGGTGCGATTCAGTGCTGTTCTTTATTATTAATAATACAAATTAATTCCAAATTATTTTTGTAGTATTGTTTATTTTGTCTATAATGGCATTTAGTGATTTAAGTTTGTTGATAATAGGTTTAATTTTTTCTATTATTTCTGAATAGAAATTATAAATGAGATTGAACATTTATTTTGGAAATACATATTATTTAAAACAAATACTATACTTTAGTATCAAATTTTATCCATTAACTGTCATTATTTAGAAAATTTTTATTCTAATTATTATTTATAGATTACAATTATTGCAAATTAATTTATGAAATACAGTCGATTCTCATTATTCGAGGTAGTTATGTTCTGTAAATTCTACGCAAATACTGAATTAATGAATACTGAACTATTGTGCCTATGGGAAACATGGAGTTAGGTTCCTGCAAACTTTTCTTCCCAACATTTTCATCCTTGCTTTATATATGTTTTTCTGTTTAAAGACCCTTTATTTAATGTGTATTACAGTACTTAAAAATAATTACAATATATGCAGTATACAGTACTATATACAGTAGTATAATTACCGTAATCTTTATTTAGATTTTTAAAAACACTAACTATGTAGTAAAAAAAATCTTATTTTTGATGGGTAGTTGTTTGATGTTGCAAGATGTTTGATGTAGCAGCTGACACATTTTTCTGAATTGCATTGAAAAACTGGGCCAGCCTTGTCTGCATCCTTTTCACCTCAGATCTTTTAAAATCTCAGCGTAAGGAGCAAATGTGCAGGAAATTAGGCACCTAAATTTAAGGCTACATTCAAGCATAGAATCACATTCTTCTATGGAACTTGTAGACAATATGAACAGGCTTTTAGCCTACCTGCAGTCTGTGGAGTGAGTAATGAAACTTTTCCTGCAGAACGACATAGACTGTATTTGGTGACAAACAACTTCCTTTATTAGAGATAGAGAGAGAGAGAGGGAGAGTTTACATTGGTAACAGTATTTTCGCCGCTCAGTGGGAGTCCACAAAACCTGCAAAAATCGATTTTATGGTTACAACTAAATTTTTGCAAATAGTCGAATACACAAATACAGAATCCGCAAATAATGAGAACTGACTGTATATGAGTGATCTGTTATGTCTCAACAATTTTTTGATCAAAATTGATTTGTTTTTTGATAATTAAAAACATATAAGGCATTTTTGCTTAAATTTACAATATTAAAAATGAGAAAGAAATAAACAATGTATTGTATATGCAAATTACGATCATTTTATGAAAAAGTTGAACAAACCAGACTAGAAAAATTGATAGTAGCAGTTAGAAGCAATAAGTATCATTGGGCAGATCACACAGCAAAATACACTGATACCCAATAGTCAAAGAGAATCACAGAATGACAACCATGGCAAGGGAAAAGATATCCAGCAGGCAATAAAAATGATGGAGAGAGATATATAAGAAAAGCAATTGGTTACCAATGGATGTATACTGCACAAGTTAGATAAATATAGAAACAAAGAAAAGGCGGCATATATATATCTAGCAGTGGATGAAATGGAAATGCTGATGATGATCAGTTTTTAAAAATAATAAATAGCATGTTATCAGATTCTTGACATGCATTTGCATCTATGATATTTTTTTTGCTTCATTGAAAAAATTAAAATATAATGATAAATTAATTATTTTTTGACAATTAGTTTTTTATAATTGTCAAAAAATAATCTAAATATATTTTTAATTTAAACTTGGCAGCAGCAAATAAGTTAATAAATAAAATATCAATAGCATTTAAAACTTAAAGCTTTTACTTTGATTCATATAGTATAATTATATGTATTATAGTTCTAAAGTGTATTAAGAAATGCAAATAAAGAATATGAAAATTTCAAAATTTAAAATATTCTTTATTATTACATATACAATATATATATAATCATTTTATGTTTACAAAAAGCATTTAATTAAATTATCTTGTATTTAATTAATATTTTTAAAATTAATAATTTTATCTAAAAATTAAATATAAATACATTTTAAGTGCAATACAATTAATGATGATAAAATTAATAAAATGATGTTAAAATTAATAACATAAAAATTTAAATAAAGGCATCCTCAACTTATGATCATTTGTGCTTATAATAGTGATATAATCAATAAATTCTGTAATTGATCAATACAATTTTAATGCATTGATGAAGTTCATGCACATTAATTTTAGTACATCATGGTCTGATGTACCAAAACTAATATTTTTTGTCTGGTTTTTATATTTTTGTATTCATTAAGGTTTATTAGAACACTATACTCATACATTATTATAATAAAGATCTAGTGGGAAATTCATAAATTTAGGGCATTTCCAACTTATGATCTTAGGATCTGAACTAAATCCATCATAAATTAAGAACTACTTGTACAATAGAGGATTACAATATTTAGATAGTTGGGTATTATCAAACATGAATTTCTGAATTTCTCATATTTTTATTCTTATATTTTATTCTAATCTGTATCTAACAATATAATAGTACTTGTAATATTGCATATACAGGGTGGTCATAATTAAAGAGTAGGTATTTAGTGCCATTGGGCCAAACTTAGCCAAATTTTGTGTACATACTTTCCAGACTATGGAAATTCAATTTTGATAAAGAAAATAAATAATTCTGAAATGCACCACCAGGGGAATTGCCATTGTACATTGAGTTATGATGATGTAATAAAGAAAACAAAAGGTCACAGTTGACAATAGTTTTTATTTTGACTCAATTACAAATACAGTTCAATATGTTATCCTTGCACAAGTTCCAAAAACTGCATTCTATGAACCACATTTTCCACTGTGGAGCACAGCAAATTTCCATCAAATTTGTCTCATGTGAAGCATAATTTAATCCTTCAAAATTGCTAAATTTTCCATATGTCCTTGGTAAACCAAGTTTTTTAAATATCCCCACAACCAAAAGTCATATAGATTAAGATCAAGCAAACAGGCTGAGCATTTCACAGGGAATGTTTGACTAATTATTCAGTCTTCAATGAAATGCTAAGCTAGGACTTGCTGTTATGTGAGGGGCTGCTCCATCCTCATAAATACAGTTGTGTCGAGACATTCACACTGTTGGAGTTGTGGAATAATGAAACTGAGCAGCATTTGTTTTCTGCAATGACAGAACAAGTCACTGACCCCATTGGTTTGGATTTTTCAAAAAAGTATGGACCAATTATGAATGAGACAGTAAAGTCACATTACACTGTGACTTTCAGTGGATGCAATGGAATCTGCTCAAACACATAAGGGTTCTCAGTAGCCCAAATCTGACAATTGTGTGTGTTGACAGAGCCATTGAGATAAATATAAGCCTCATCACTCCATAAGATGTTCCAAGGCCACGTACTGTCCACTTCCATCAGTGCTAGGAACAGATAAGAAAAGTGTAAGCAAATTTCCATATCATTTGGAAGCAGTTGTTGGACTTGGATTATCTTTTAAGAGAAAAATTTCAGCTCTTTGTACAAACTTTTCCATACAGTTTGTATATGGCATATCCAGTTGCCTGGATATTGCCCAAGCACTGCTACATCTGTGTGAAGCATGCTTCCACTATGGCAATTGTAACATGTTCAAATTCTTCATTTGATATCAGTTTGTGTCATCATCCTGGTTGCACTAGTAAAGATCCAGTTTTTTCAAAGCATGAGATCATTTTTTGCAAAGTGATAATAATCATGGGGCCTTTCTGTAAGCAGTTTGCTGTCCAGAATAACCGAAGTGCAACAGAAGCATTACTGTTATTTTGATAATAAAGCTTTATGAGCAAAGCACGATCACATAAAAAGAGCATTGCATAAAGTAATGATCACATCAATATCAAGTAAGTCATATCAGACCCATACCACTATTGTGCAGGTTTATATCCATGAATCTGATGATGTCAGTTAACTGAAATTTGCATAATTTAGCATTTGTGAGTGTGAATTTGCATATTTACTCTGTGTACAGCTGCATTTTCCCCCTGATGGCACATTTTGGAACTATTTATTTTCTTTATCAAAATCAAATTCCCACAGTCTGGAAAGTACGTACATCAAATTTGGTTGAGTTTGACTGAACAGAATCTTGGCTATCAGGCTCTAAACACCTCCAGTATTTAATTTATACTTTGTATATGTCATATTTCATTATATTCAATAATTAACTATGTTTACTAAATTATTTAATGTATAATAAATTATGAGTACTATGAATTATAGTTACAAGTTAAATGATATGTACTACATATTTTATGTAAGCTATATGTACAAATGTAAGTTGTGACAAAGCACAAATTCTGCAATCCTATATAGATTAATTAATTTTATACTGTTATATTCAGTTACTATGTTAGACATAATTACGCATATTAAACTTTAACTTTTGAAACATTTGTGTAGATTTTTAGAATTCTGATTTATAAAACTTTTAATTGTTTAATTGGCATTTTGAACTATAAAACTGAAGGGGACCATAAAGTATGATAAAATTTTTCTGTACAAATATTTTTTAGAATTAAAAATACTTTATCCTAAATAATGCTAGTGTTTATCTTTTATAGACAGAAATATAGGCTGTCTTTCTCTGGAAATAAATGTAATATTGTATTTTATAGAGAATATATCTATTGTATAAGGTACAGTTAAAAAGAAATGAAAAATATCTTTCAAATCACTTATTATTTTAAGTATAAAAATTTCTATATTTATTATATTTAAAGTAATGTTTAGCCACAACTATGCACCTATTTGCAGTTTTGAAAATTTAAAATAATAGCAGAAATCTTTACAAGATACTCCCTTTAATTTCTGTATTGTATTCTTCTGAATGTCTGCTAACTCCTCAAATTTTTTCTCGCTGAATGTGGATTTCAGTTTTCAAGAACAGATGAAAGTTGTTCAATATCAGATATGGCAAATAAAGTAGATGTTCCAATGTTATGATAGTGTTATTTTTTGTTAAAAACTTTCTCACTATAACAAAGAAACGAAATGGTATATAATCATGATAGTGAAGTTCATGTAAAATAATAGTAAGTTCTTGTAGAAATGTTATTCCTTTAAGCCTTTCCTAAATGGCTCATAGTGATATGAAGTTTTAGCCAAACTTCATATCACTATGAGCCACTTAGGAAAATCTCAAATACTTGAGAGCCGCATCAATATTTTTCGGATAATCTTAACAATGGTTTCAAAAATTGTTTATTATATATTTCACATGCATTTATTTAGTATACATGTATACTAATTTTTACAATAAATGAACAAATTACAAATATATTTATTTTTTAAAATTAAACAGTATTTACTCCATATTAATAATTGACTTTCAGATATGGATCCACATTGAAGGTACCAAAGAGCCACAATTTGGCCAAGTGTGATATAGACCTCCTTAGTATTATGATTCTGTAGAATTTCAAAAGGTTTATTTCCAAAGCATACTTCTATGGATTCAACTCAGTATTTCATTATGTACAGTTTATTTACAAATTATATACAAACAAAAGTTGATTACAAACTGTAATATGCATATGAAGGTGACTTAACAATAACTGTGATAAATACAATACAAAATCTTTTTACAGAATGTGACAGCAAGTATCCACAAAAGACTTCAAACATCCTAAAAACCCTTTGCTGTTTGGTCCACTTCTGATAACCACTGAGAAATAAACATCCACAAAGAGCATGACAAAAATCTCTCTTCTTCCGAGATCTGACAAATTTAATTTGTAACTTGTCGGATCTCAAAATAAGTAATAAAGTATTTTCCACTTTGAACCTAGAGCTTTTCATTTTACGTGTATGCTTATTTTATAAGTGGAAGATTATATATATTATTTTAAATTACAAATATCTAGGAGTTCACCTAGTCAGGGCTGCTCTAGACATCTCTCAGAGTCTTTCATTTTCTTTGTCTTCACTAACCCTCTCACTCTCTGAGTCACTTGTATTACAACCATGTCTAACCCTCTCTCTCTCACTTACTCTACCTGAAGGTTTATATATCCTTTTTTCCCTTTGATTGAACAAATATACTAATCTATACAAGAAGGGAAAAACAAAGCATCTACTTTATTCTTACCTTTTCTCTATTATTATCTTCTCTATTGCTGTAAGGCAATAGAAAAGATAATAAACAGTAATTGGTAATCAATGAAATGATTAACTTTATTACCAATTACTCTTTAAGCCAAATTGGTGACTTTATGATTACCTTTCTTAGGCAAGTTTATAACTAAGAGATCCACATGTGTGGTCAGGTGTCTCATTTCCTTTGATCTGGTTTTACTTTGTCCTGACAATGATGTAAAAGTCATTTGTCCAGCCTTTGAACTGAGTTGTGTCTTATGAATTTTGCCATGAAGTATATTACAATATTAAAATTATTACATAAGTATGTAAAATATACAGCAATACCTCACATAGTCTGGTTAACTGGTTCCTCTTTCTTACTGGACTAATTGAAACCAGACTGTTCGAGGTATGTATTCTATGAGAAAAATTATAATTGGTTCCAGGAAATTTTCGATTTGCTCATATGTATTTTGTAAATCGTAAATTCTTACATCAATAATTATTTCTTTATGCGTTAAACATTAATGCATAAAGAATTAAGAAAATAATAGACAGTAGAAAGGGGCAGAAAGTGGGTCCGAGCCCATAAAGATGAATAGATAAAGAGGGCTCACTCAGCAGATGAATGCATTGGCCTTCTCCAAATTGATCGCTCGGCACTCTGCATAAGACTGAACAATTCAACAAGAGACGAGAAGTGTCTGGCGGTGGCTAGTTGGCAAGATCATTTTGGTTCTTCACGAGTCACTAAAGGCACATTTCATGAAAAATTAATGATTAATAAAACAAAATGAATGAATTTAAAGTTTTTATTGTAAATAAATTAACAAAAAATTTTAATTCAAAGATCTTTTTTATAAAAAACGCAAAATTGATGTCTGCACGAGTTTCATTTATTTCCATTCTTCATACATCTCTCTGTAGCATCAAACTGAATTTATCTTAACAAACGTTGTTAAAATAAATTTAGCAACACTGGAGCAGCTGCCTGCATGGCTTAACTCATCATATAGTGGCTATTTGAGTCAAATATAAGTATTAAGTAGCAAGGACACTTATATTTCGTAAATTCACAAAATAAAAAACAGCTCTTAGGCAGGATACTATACTTTAATATAATTTAATACACTGTAGGAGCACTTTCGATTAATAGCAATCCTCATCAGCTACATTAAGTCAACAAATTAAACAAACAGTTCCAAAGAACGTTAAAATTCCATAAATAAGAACGACATTGCTATAGCAACGTAAGAACAACTTTTTAAATATAAAAAATAAACAAAATTAATACAAAATTAGCATTAAATTAACCTATAAATACAAAAAATAAACGTATTTAATACATAACACAAAAGTTAAAATATCCAAATAACGCAAATTACTTCTTTGAGCAGTCACGTAGTAGATGCCCTAATTTACATTAGTCATTACGAAAAACTACACCATTTCCAAGCGTTATTTATTGAGGTGGGGTCTAATTTGTTGATCAGTTTACATGTTTTATTATGATTAGTAAAAATAGAAATCGTTTCTGCCATTCTCCCTCTCCTGCGGTCTTGTTCTTTATGTAAGAGTTTGGTGTTACTCCAGTTTATATCAATGTCTGCGATTAATGCGCACTATGCTAATGTTGTATTAGTGGTTTTATTCAAAATGTCATTTTTGTGCTCAGGTAGTCTCTTCCTAAGAGAGTGTGCCGTGTAGCCAATATAGTTTCCATTGGTGGTGTTATCATTATCATGGAATGGAATTTGATACACCCCTGGACAGTCTAAATCATTAATTCTGTCTTTGTCATTTCTAATGAGATTAAATAACGTATTCCTCCTGTTAAATACAATTCTTTGCCCTGAGATCTCTTCAAGTTTTCTTTTATATTTTAAGAATATAGAGTTGATATTCATCATGTATGTTCGTCTATCATTAGATCATTCCTTGTTACTGTTATTATGCTTTATTTTGGAAAACTCTCTCAGAAGTCTATTGATTATGTTCCTTTTATATCCGTGTTTCAGAGTTTAATGAACAATCCAGTTTATTTCATTTTGTTTGTGTTCAACCAGGATACAATGTGTGTAGACTCTATGCAATAAGGCTCTGAATGCAGCTAATTTAAAGCTCCAAGGTTCCTTAGCATCTGCTCTAATAAAAGAGGTATGTAAGTGTTTTTTCTATAAATTGGCAAGACATACTCACCATCTTGAAGTTTAATATTTATGTCTAAGAACTCAATCTGAGTTTCGCAATGTCGTTCTTATTTATGGAATTTTAACGTTCTTTGGAAGTGTTTGTTTAATTTGTCGACTTAATGTAGCTGATGAGGATTGCTATTAATCGAAAGCGCTCCTACAGTGTATTAAATTATATTAAAGTATAGTATCCTATACCTGCCTAAGAGCTGTTTTTTATTTTATGAATTTATAAAATATGGCAGTGTAGGATTTGGTACATTTCAGTACATTTCGTATTTATTCTAAAAAAATAAAGCAAATTAAAAATTTTTTATTAATAATTACAATCCAGACTATAGTGAAGCCCAGACTATGTGAGGTATTGCTATATTACAAAATACAGTAAATAACTTTATTGTATTTTGTAATATATTTCACAAGTAGATCAATTAGGAATTTCTTATTTCACAGATATGAATAAAAAATTCTGATTATAACATGAAGGTTTTTGATGTAATCACTGCAATCTTGAAATATTATTGTAGCATGTTAACTAACTATGTAATTTTACATTATATTGATTGTTAGAACATTTTAATAACATAATGATTAAAATTCTTGAAGAATTTTTAAAATTTTTTAAATTTGAAAATGAAATTTCACATTTGCAAATACATATGTTAAATTAGAATGTCATTACTTACAGAGCATCTGTATTTCTTGGCTTCTTATTCAATCAAACCTAAATTATCAGATGATGTTTTTTTCCTGCCACTAAAAACTAAATGATTATATAGATAGTCCTCGATTTATGACTAGTCATATTTATAACAATGATGTAATCAGTTTATTTTGTGATTCCATACATTTGAGTCCCTGACCCAATGATCTGATATATGGAAAGTGACTTTTTTTGTCACTTTCCATATATCAGTTTTTGTAGTTTTGTGATCTTTATGTTTGTGACTTTTTTTGTCACTTTCCATATATCAGTTTTTGTAGTTTTGTGATCTTTATGTTTGTTAATGTATAGTGGACTGGTAAATATTTGTAATGAAATAAATCCATAAATTTTGAGCATATATTACTTATAACTATTCTGACTTAAAATGATAGGGTTCAAAACCAAATTCCTTCATAAGTCAAATACTATCAATACTTGTGCATCATACAATTTTAGAACTTTTGTGGAACTTCATTTCTATAATTTGGTTATACTTTTCAAGAAATTTCTTATATTCCCAATATTTATTATTGATTTAAGCATTTTAGAATTTTCTTTATATGTTATTGTATGAGAATATATTGATTTCTTAATCTACAACTCAGATATAGCAATTATATACTTTATTTAAATAATCTTTATATATTAGTTATATTAAATGTTAATTATATATATTTTATATAAAAAAATAATAAATCAGAATAATAATTTCAAATATTTTCAAATTTTTAAATTATTATATCAAAAATAAATGTTACCTGAGGATAAGTAAATGAATTTCCATTTGTACTATAATATGGTGTAGAAGTAGAACCAATAATTGTATATGATGGATAGTTTGTCCTGAAAATAATTATAGAATTATCTTATAAATTTTTGAACATTATATAAAATTAAATATATACTGTGTGGTTGAAAATTCTGACTTACTTGTCTAATAAAATGATACAAATTTTAACATTATAAAAAAGTTATCATAAAAGTGAAATTTAATTAAAACAAATACTAGTTTCAGAATCTTTGATTTTGGAATCTATAGTGAATTTTGTATCATTATACAGTGGTACCTTGGTTAACGACAGTAATCTGGTTAACCAAAACCGTTGTTATCCAAGGCACGATTCTCCCATAGGATTTTACTGAAAATTGATTAATTCATTCTGGCTCCTTTCCACAACCACAGTAAATATTAAAAATGCAAATAAAACTCATTTTTTTGTAGCAAATATGGAAAAATATTTATTTTTCCATATTTGCTACAAAAAAAATATTAACATTAATGAAATGAATTGTTCATGAAAACAGTTTTTGAAAAAATTAACATTAATGAAATGAATTGTTCACAAAAACAGTTTTTAAAGAAATCTTCACCAGAAGGACAATTGGGCTCACTTTGGAGTTTTTTGACAAATTTGCTATAAAATTTAACATTAATAAAATGAATTGTTCGTGGAAACAGTTTTTAATTATCAAGTTTTCACCAGAAGGACAATTGGGCTCATTTCAGACTTTTTTGACAAATGAACCCATAAACACTGATTAGCAACTTATAGATTCAACGATTATTATATAGATAAGATTTGATTTTGCCTTTATGGCGGAATGAACAGTGACACGCATTCGCTGATTTATTGTCTATATGAACTGTCCCATAAATACTGATTAGCAGCTTATAGATTCGACAAATGAATCCATAAACACTGATTAGCAGCTTATAGATTCAACGATTATTATACAGACGTAAACACTGATTAGCAGCTTATAGATTCAACAATTATTATACAGATGATAAATACTGATTAGCATCTTATAGATTCAACGATTATTATATAGATAAGATTTGATACTGATTAGCAGTTTATAGATTCAACGATTATTATACAGATGAGATTTGATTTTGCCTTTATGGCGGAATGAACAGTGACACGCATTCGCTGATTTATTGTCTATATGAACTGTTAAACAGTGACATGCACTCGCCGATTTATTATATATATGAACTCTAGGATCTTGAACAGCTACTGATAAGCAGTTTATAGATTCAACTCTTATTATACAGATAAGATTTGATTTTGCCTTTTGATGGCGAATGAACAAACGCCTCATCGATTTATTGTCTATATGAAGCCTCGTCATATTGTCTATGTCTCGGACAGATGTTTTTTCTTTAATAGAATCCGAAACTGCAACGTCTTACCACTTGCAGGTGTCAAGTATTATATAACACAAACAAACAATAGAATTCAGACTTTGTTGGCAGAATTTAAAATAATAATCATCTAGATATCATCTTTAAGAAACTAAAAACTAGTGAACTGTTGCACATCTATTTTTAAAAAATAATTTGTTTTCATTATTATATGTTAATTATCATTTAGTTAAAACATTACTATATGTTAATTATCATTTACTTAAATATATTTTTATATGGGAAACTAAAAACTAATGAACTGATGCACATCTATTTTTAATTAATTAAATAATTTGTTTTCATCCTAAATGTTAATTATCATTTACTTAAATATATTTTTATATGATTATAGTTTTATTAGTTAATTTATCATTTCTTAAATATATTTTTATATGGTTATGATTTTATAATTCATAATGATATTGTCGGATTTGAATTGATTGTGATAAAAAAAAAAGATTAACAAGCGAGCTAATGAATCACATGATGCGATGACGAGCTATTACTGAGATCCGCCAAGCTTCGATATGACCTCTAGCGGATTTTTTTGGAACTATTCAAACGGTGAATAATCCTTTAATGAGGAATTTGATAGAGGAATGTCTAACACTTCCAACTGTTTGCCAATTACAGAATTTTTCAGGATCCCTCCATCAGAATGCCTTTCTTGTCCTCCAATATCCACAAGTATAAATTTATAATCAGAGTCTGCAACTCCCAATAAAACAATAGAATGATATTTTAAGTAATTATAATATTCTGAGCCTTCATTTCTAGGACATTGTATTTCAATATGTTTGCCATCTATTGCACAAATGGCATTTGGAAAATTCCACTTAATTTCAAATCCCTTCCTAATTTGCTCCCAGTCCTCTGATGTAGGTCGTTTCAACACAATAGGGGAAAGTGCATCCCAAATAGCAGGAAGAGTTTCATGAAGAATTTTTGATAATGTGCTTTTATGCATTCTGTAAGTTATTGCTAAGGACTGTTCTGAGCAATATGTTGAGAGAAACCTACAATATAGACAAATAATTTTTACTCATCTTTTCGTATAAAATTTAGTAAATATATTACATATTAGAGTTTAAATACATTTATATTTTAGAAATTTTATTTTTCTTATATGAAAATAATACAATATACACAACAAAATAATTTTTAAGTAAATCTAATTTAGAAAATATAAAAACTTTTTCAGAAATGAATTTGTAAATTTTGTTTTTCTTGAATATTAAAATTTATTAAGATTTTGTATTCCACAATTTCAATAATAAAATATAAAAGTGTATTAATTAACATTTAAATCAATTACTTTAGTTTCAGTAGTTCTGTTTCACTTTTCTTACCTTAGAGTAATAGCAAGTCTCTCTGCTGGAGAAATTGGATTTCTATGATTAGGTTTATGCACCAATTTATTATATATGAGATTTAATATAATATCAAAATTTGCTTTAGTCATCCTGGCAATAAAATGCTATTAATTTAAGAATTTTTGGTTCAACTTACAACTATATGATATGCTTGTTTACCTAAAATATTTGAAGTGATAATCAGGATCTCTTTCCCTTAACTCTTGAACTAGATGATGGTATTTGCCATAAATTCTCCTTTTTTCAAAGATCAGTCGAATATACAAATTTCTTCTTCTTTTCTTTAATAGTCTCTTTAATAATAAAATAGCTGCTATCGAACGACATTTATGAATGTCCATATTTGAATGGATGATACTATTTGCATGCGCAGATTTGACTACAGCGATGTTCAACTATAAACAAGCAAATTAGAATACAGCATAACAGACATTCTAGCCGCTAACCAAACGTTAGCTACGTCAGACTATAAATAAGCCTTAACATTAGTTAATAATAAATTTCATTAGTTATCATAACTATTGTTATCTAAATATTAATATTATTTTACATGATAATATGAAATATTTTGTGCATATATTGTATTATGATAATTATTATATAACTTTTGCCTTGCCTTACATATAAGATACATAAACTGTGTTTAAAGTTATTTTAATTTTATCATATTAATTAAATAAATATTTATGTAAATTTCACTTATATCATACTTCTATAAATATAACTCTTATGAAAGATGGGGAGTGCTAGAATTTATTATATATATTTTACTAGCAAAGTGTGCCCAGGCAATGCTGGGCACACTTTGCTAGTAAAATATATATGTTACAGGACAAATCCAAATTCAGGAAATACTAAAATTTCCTAGTCAAAACGAGAACATCCTAATGCTCATCAGACGTTCTAGTATTTCCTAGTCAAAATTTGAAGTGGTAAAAAATTAAAAGAAAAGTCTTCATTTCTCATATATTCCCACTCAGAGTTTGATATTTGCCAGCAGAAGTTTCTTTCCTTAGAGAATATCTGCCAGGATAAATAAATCTCATTGAGGAAGGCTACAATCTGTGCCAGTGGAAGTATGTACATAGGGCTAAATCTGCTTTAAATGCACAAAGCATTGTGTATCTAAATTATGTTTGTGCATAAAGAATAGCATTTTGTATAATTCTAAATGCCACAAAAGTCTACCTTGCAAAAATAAAAAAGAGGTACCTAGTTATGATTTTTATTCTTGTATTTATAGTAATACTGTGAATTGTAATTGTACCGTTGGTTAACTGATTAAAAACATTATTATAATGAATATAATGCATATTTTTATTACTTGATAGGAAATAACAATGAAATTGTTACTTTCTATCAAGTAATAAAAATAATAATGAAATAACAATGAAAATAACAATGAAATTGTTATTTTCATTGTTATTTGATATATAATCAAATTATTATTTCATTGTTATTTTCTGTTGCAAAAATGAAATAAGACAAATTGAAACCAGAGCTAACTCTCATTCATTATTACACGATTGACTTTAAAGAACTGAAATTGCCCATTTTTTATTTTTTTATGGACAAATATTTTGATATTTTTTATTACCGTATTTATTCAAATCTAAGCCGCACTTTTTTCCCAATGTTAATGCTACTGAAAAGCGGGTGCGGCTTAGAATCGAAGGTAGAAAATTCGTTGGATGGAAGAAATTGAATTTCCACCCCTTTGAAATGAAAAATGTAATCGTCCATTCTGGCCACCTGCATCAATGACTCATCACGTTCCGCAGTTTATCTTCAGTATTCAGTTCTAACCTGAACTTTTTTGCATACGCTTTTTTTTAATCCCCAAATACTGTATCAAAGATATCGGCAATGGCATCCAGACGAGTTCACTATGACGCAAGTATGAAAAGGAAGGTGATTTTATATGCAGAAGAAAACGGAAATAGAGCAGCAGAACAGAAAATTTGATATGGATGAAACAAATATACGTCGATGACGTAAACAACGTGATATGATTTTTGCTTGTAAACCTTAAACAAAGTCTTTCACTGGACCAAAAAAAGGAAGATATCCTGAAGTAGATGATAGTGCCGCTCAATTGGTACATGACGCTCGATCTAAAGCATTGCCAGTTACAATACAAATGCTGCAATGCAAAGCAAAAGAAGCCATTCATAAATTTAGAATCGAGAATTTTAGAGCATCAAGAGGCTGGTGTGAAAAATTTATGAGAAGGGAAAGATTTTCTTTGAGACAAAAACTTCAATCTGCCAAAAACTTCCTGCAGATTTTGAAGATAAACTCATGCAATTTCAACGCCACATCATCTGTTTACGGTCAAGATATCCGTATGAATTCAAGAACATTGGAAACGTGGATGAAACTCCCCTGTACTTTGATATGCCACGGAATTATACTGTAAATTCAAAGGGTGAGAAAGAGGTGAAAATCTTGAGTACAGGATACGAAAAACAATGTATCACTGTAATGCTGTGTGTTATAGCAGACGGCCATAAATTACCTCTGTATTTGATTCTTAACAGGAAATTAGTGCCTAAAAACAAAAATTTTCCCAAAGACGTAATCATACGTGCTCAGAAAAACGGTTGGATAACTGCCAAAATTATGGAAGATTGGGTTAATTCAGTGTGGAATAAAAGACCAGGAGGTCTTCAAAATTCTCAAAACATACTTGTCATGGACACGTTTAAAGGTCATTTGACGGACTCTGTAAAAAAGAAACTGAGACGAAACAATTGCGATTTGGTGATAATCCTGGGTGGTATGAAAAGCCAGCTTCAGCCGCTTAATGTAAGCATTAATAAGCCATTAAGTACTACGTAAAAAGAGAGTACGAAAACTGGTTGCATTTGAATAACCACCCATTAACAGTTTCGGGAAAATCAAGAAGGCAAGTGCTTTGAAAATTGCAGAATGGATATCTGTTGCCTGGAAAAAGTTTCCAAAGAGACTATAATACATTCTTTTAAAAAATATTACATAACAAATGCATTGCATGGCACAGAAGACGACATCATGGGGAAAATGGCAATGTCGGCACCAATTCCAAAGTCAGCTGTGACAGTGGGAGTGACATATCATTTTCAGAACATGATACTGACGGTTAGAGCAATTACATGTTCATGTATGTATTTAAAAGTTTTTAATACTGGTAAAATAAATTAATTATTCACTTCTTATTAGTTCTCATTTTAAAATTTTTTTAATTTCGTAAATGTTTGGATATCGATAAACCTTTTTACACTGTTATTTTTTCACAAAAACGTGTTGAGAATTTGGGGTGTGGCTTGAAATCGATGGCAGTTTAGATTCGAATAAATACGGTAGTAAAGTTCAACATAAAATACGAAATTTTAAAAGTTGTAAAACAACTAGATACCTCTTACTTATTTTTTCAAAGTAGGCTTTTGTGACATTTAGAATTAAACAAAATGTTATTCTTTTGTACAAACATAATTTAGATACACAATTCTTTGTGCATTTATAGCGGATTTAGCTCTATGTACTTCCACTGGTGCAGATTGTACCCTTCCTCAATGAGATTTAGTTCCTGGCAGATATTCTGGTTTTAAACCTGGCAGATATTCTCTAAAGAAGGAAACTTCTGCTGGCAAATATTGAACTCTAAACGGGAATACAGGAAAAATGAAGATTTTTGTTTTAACTGTTTCCCGCTTCGAAATTCCAGACTTTGAATAAAAAATTGTAGGAAAAACTAGAAATTCCAGACTTTGAATAAAAAATGTTTGGCATTTCGAGTTCGGCCTAGGAAATACTAGAACATCCGACGAGCATTAGGATGATCTCGTTTTGACTAGGAAATTCTAGTATTTCCTGAATTTGGGTTTATCTAGTAAATTCTAGTTTGAAAACATATAATAGTATATTAAAACAAAATTTGATTTTGATTATTTGCATGTTGATTTCTTCTACAATCTTAATCATTCAGTAGTTCTTTAGTATATTAAAACAAACTTTGATTTTGATTATTTGCATGTTGATTTCTTCTACAATCTTAATCATTCAGTAGTTCTTTATAGATTTCAGAGATATTTATATTTTTATTTCAGAGATATTTTAATTATAGATTTAGTAGTTTTCTAGATTAGGTAGGTTAAGTTGCCATATTGCATGACGGATATACTGTATCTGGCAGTGGCCACTTAACCTGTCAGGACGCGCTTCGTACTTCCGTCTTCAAGGACGTTCGTATGGATAATTTTTACTTAATATTGAAATAATTCACAATGATATAAAAATGAACAAAATTTAATATAAATGTCGATCTTATACTTTTATTTATAATTTTTTAACTATTTAATTATAAAAATTGCAATTTTTCACCTTCTATTTTACTTAAAACAAGAATTACAAATAGGTAAGACATGTTGTTTGCAAATTCAAATCAGATGCACCTAAGAAGGAAAAGAAACCTTTTTCTTGACATTGTAGCAATAAATAAATCAATTCTGCTTCCATCTGTTGCCCATAAATCTTTTGTATTGAGTCTAGCAGATTTTAGCATTCCTGCATGAAAAAGCAGTCCAATAAGAGCTTTTACTTCTGTGTTGTTTGTATAATTAGCATCTCGTTCTCGGCCAAATTTTTCTCGAATTGAATCAATATAAATATTAGTGTAGTTTGTAATCAAGTCTAAAATCTCAGTATTTATCATCAAATCAAAGCAATCAATTGGTTTACGAACACTACGATCACTATCTTTCGAACCTGGTAAATGTGTTATAATATTACACGAGCTAATACGGACATTTTGATTTGGTATTTCTGTATACCATTCCATACCATTTTTTCCAATATAATATTCTCTGTCATCAATTTCATCTAAGGAGTTTTCATCGGAAAGTGTTTCAGCTTCTCGTTCACTAGCTGAGTCATAATCGCTATCATTTACCTCGTCAACTTCCGAATTATCACTTTCATTTGGTTCCTCATTTTCATCAGTAGATTCCGCAAGTAAATCTTGAATATACTTTTCAAATTAGCGATCCATTATTAGGTATAATAACTAAACGCAAAATATTTATAAAATAAATTAAATATATTTATAAGTTTTAAAATAAATATGATTGAATGTGAATGTAAATAATCGTAAAAAATAAATATTTACCAAATATTTGGAAAAAAGTTTCATTTCCTATGAACGCGCATATGGGTAAAAAATACCCGTTATGCAATTTGGAAGACGGTTCGGCTAATTCTAAGGAGAATACTCACCTAAACCAAAAATGTTTGACCGTTACAAAAATGGGACAGTACATTTTAAAGGTAATGAGGGGGTGGGAGGAATACGTTGTAAATATTCCGAGAAAAGCAACATTTTACATAAGCATGGGTGATTTTTACCATAGCACGCGTCCTAACGGGTTAAAAAGCCCATCACAGGCTGGCCCATAATCGTGATGGGATTAACAGGATGGTTGAAGGATGGGGTTCAACAGGCAACTCTGACCCCTTCTGAAAAACTGAAGGTGTGGAGACTCGGATCCTTCAGGGTGGTAACCCACAGCTTTACCATGTGGCCATCAGTAGTTCTTTAATATTATATCCTCAAAATTTCCAGAAGGTTCATGAACTTATGAATCTATATATCTTTCACTCTTCAATTTGAAAAAGATTTATCTTGGAGAAACATTGAAATTCATAATGCTGTGATATTGTGTACTAAATCTACTGAAAATTGATCATTGTACTGATCTTCATTGCATTGTCTTCAGGAAGAATTTTTATTAATTAGAAAATTATTTCATGCATTGATTTCATTTGTTATTTCAAACCTCATATTTATTGAAATGTTATATTATTGTCAAACTAATTGAAACTGATCATATCTGGTAGAAATTATTTGTTCTTTCTGAATTTATTAAAGTATAAAATTGCATGATCATTTATCAATATTATACCACGTGATGACATCACAGAACCTTGTGACGAAATCATTTGTCATATAATTTATTAATTATAGCATTTGGAGTCCATTGGCTTTTTGTATTCAATTTTAATGTAAATTTAAACAGAATATTAGGTTATGATGATGTCACATCATAATGATGACATCAACAAATCCTAATATAATTAAATTTAGTTAAAAAAATAGATTACATATAGCGCCATCTATTGACTGAATTGTTAAATATTGTTAGGTTCTATGGAAATTTTGAATTGTTTGTAATTGTTAAATAATGATTATTCTAAAATATCACTGAATAGGACAATTATTTAAATTGAATAACTGCAGAGAACCATGCCTAGTTTGGCAGTTATAACTTGTACCCAGGGCTGGCCGGAGGGTGATACAAACAGTGTAATCACACAAGGCCCCATGATCCTACATGATCCAACTCTTGCTTGAAACTGTTTTTTTTTTGTTGCGATCTGATAAGGGCATGTAGTTGTTATTTTTAAGGAAACCATAGGATTCTGGAGTTCTTATCCTCAACAGAAGACACTCTATCAACCATTCTGGTATTATTAAAAGGCCTCATATGATAACTTTACACCGGACCCCACTTCTTTTTGGGCTGGTCCTGCTTCTACCATAGGAGATTATTCAACACAAACAAACAATTGAAAAAATATATAAGATTATGAGTATTATTAATATTTATTACTATTATCATCAGTCTTGTTATATAAATATTATTCACAATGAAATTTATAACAAAAATTTTATATTATTCTGTAAACTATATTTTAAGAATAAATTTAGCAAGAAAACTAACTTACATTTGTGAATTGTTAGTGGTATACAGAGATGATTCATTGACTCCATCCACATATTGAACATATGCAGAATGAACATTTTCATTTGATTGAAAAGAAACAATTCCTTCTTCTTGATTTCCATCTGGAACTAAAATTTAAAATTCATAATGAGTTTAAAATATTTTCAAAGAAATAACGCATGGGTTGATAAATTTATAAAAATTATGTGAAAAATTTTTATTGAGTATAAAATTTATTAAAACAAAAAAATTTTCTAACAAAAGAATTTTTAGATAAATTTACCATTTATAATTTTGTCTACAAAATATTGAATAATCATTAAAAAGTTTTTAGTAAATTCTCAATTATTCAAAGTTAATTTTTCACTTATATTAAATAAATACAATAATTTAAAAATGTAAGTTTTCATTGTTAAAATTAATCATTTACAACAAAAATTGGAATATTTCCTACATAATGTTGAAAAACAGAATATATTGGATAGGCATAATTTTATATCATTATGAGTTAATAATTATAATAATAAAGATGCATAATAAAAATTAAAAATTAACAACAAAATTTTATTTAAAGTAGCACAATTAATTCTCCTCAAATTCCTGGTTTTGCTACAGAAATATTAAAAAGTACTAAACAAGAATTGTTATAAGAAAGTAATTATTAATCAATAGTTAGAAAACAAAACAATTTTCTGAAATTTAGATGTAATTTCTGCACTCAAAAAATTTATTTCCCAAGAAAACTGATTTTCCACATGAATTTTATATATTTCTGAATTAAAAATGACAGATAAACTCAATAAAAATTATAATACTTAAATAGCTGAATATTTTTGATTTATATCAGCATCCTCCTTTCTTGGTGAAAAATACAATTTTTACTTCTTTACCAGATTTTTGGGTTAATTACTGATCATTATATATTAAGAACTAAAATCATAATATTGATACCCAACTATATATAACTCTAATTTACAAAACAATAATGTCTTTGAATAAAAAAATTAATGCTAAAAGGAGAAAATGAATTTTACAATTTACAATAATAAATTATGTGAAATAACAATTATATGGATAAATATAATGATTTCTCTATCATATGATTTGTCCTTCATCATTCCTTTTTGGTAGCAAATCCAACTATATAGCATTACCTAATATAAGAAAAATATATTTACATTGATATCATCACAAAGGCATTTCACATCTCACAATATGTTTGTGATTACTAATGTGGGACCCCATGACAAATTGCATAGACTTTGGCTTACTCGTGGCAAGTGGAGTGATTGGTAAGGATGGGTAATGAGACTTTCCAACACCAGTGACACAGAAACTACATTTGATTATAAACAATTTCCTTTAATAGAGAGAGAGAGAGAGAATTTTACAAAGAATGGTCCAACAAGATTTTTCTGGAAGGATAAATATCTTGGATTCTGGTGATACTTAGTTGCACAAAAAGGATTTTTCCTCTTTTCTTTTTCTGATCAACAATGTCCTGATCAATGTCTTCTGTGCATGATGGTTAGTCCAAATGGTTACTGTTCCTTCTTTTTCCTTTTCCTTAAGTAATAAAGGAAGCAACTGTCCTTTTTTCCCTCTATACACACATACACAAATATATAAAGTAAAAAGAGAAAAAACTCTCTTCATGCAGCCAAACATCACCAGAATCCAATTTGTTCTTCTGGAAAAATCTTGTCAGGCCACTCTTTGTAAAACTCTCTATCTCTCTATTAAAGGAAGTTGTTTGTTACCAATCATAATCTCTGTGACACTGGTATTAATAAAAATAAAAACAGGAGCTTTGGACAGTTATCACACAAAGAGGGTACACAACTGGTGAGAACACAATATTCTCCACTGAAAAAATATAGTTTATTCTCTGACTCTGCTCTCTATGTCTCCTCTCCTGCTTAGATCTCAGGAAACCCTCTGACCTCTGCATTTCATCTTTTTCCCAGGGAATGATGACATCTTATTTCTTACTTCTTTTTTTGTACTATCATCTTAAATATATCTTTTCTCATCTTATCTTTTGTGACACCTGCTGGTAACACAACTCTCTTCATGATCATTTATTCTATTGCTTATTATTCTTTCTTTATTTTATATTGTGGAGGACAAGGATTTCTGGGCTAGGTCATACATTTTTTTATCATTTATTTATCCTTCTAAAGATGTCACTCCATCATTCTCCATATCTTAAAAAGTCATTCTGTGATTTTCAAAGAGGTGGAGAGTAACACCCTACATATAACCAAAATTCTGTGTCCCCACAAAATCTCTCACTTTCTAAAATGATCTACTCATATAGATTCATTTTTCTTTCTTTTTTTACATTTTATATTTTATTAAAGATATAATTATGTAGAATAAAGACAAACTTATTAAACTGCTTTACTTTCTACAATAAAGTTCCAAACACAAGCACACCAAAGCAATGAAAATAACTCAGTTTAATTTAAAATACAAAAACGATTTCGGTATTATCAATACCATCCTCAGTTGCACATTTAAATACATAGAATAGAACAAAGGAACAATTCTTTAAAATTTAACAGTAAATTTGAAGGAGATATAAATGTGAATAAAATAAACCAAATTAAATACAAGTAGTTATATTATTTTATAAAAAGGGGGAAGGATTAATAATATCTATTAAATATTATTATGTACAGCATATTTCCAGGCTGTACTTAGACTATCCGCTTGCCAGATATTAATAATATTTTCAGTTTCACTGTTTCTTAAGATTTCAATTTTTTTCAGCAGTTGGTAACGCTTTGCAATCTTGTGTAAATTCTTGTGTAAAAAAAAAAAAAAAATATATATACAAGATCGCAAAGCGTTACCAACTGCTGAAAAAATTGAAATCTTAAGAAAGAGTGAAACTGAAAATATTATCATCATCAGGCAAGCGGATAGTCTAAGTATAGCCTGGAAATATGCTGTACATAATAATATTTAATAGATATTATTAATCCTTCCCCCTTTTTATAAAATAATATAACTACTTGTATTTAATTTGGTTTATTTTATTCACATTTATATCTCCTTCAAATTTACTGTTAAATTTTAAAGAATTGTTCCTTTGTTCTATTGTATGTATTTAAATGTGCAACTGAGGATGGTATTGATAATACCGAAATCGTTTTTGTATTTTAAATTAAACTGAGTTATTTTCATTGCTTTGGTGTGCTTGTGTTTGGAACTTTATTGTAGAAAGTAAAGCAGTTTAATAAGTTTGTCTTTATTCTAAACTTGTGTTTGGAACTTTATAATTATGTAATAATTAGTTTTGATTTATCTCTCCTTATAATATAATTAACACATTCTCTCTTAATGAATGCATAAACATGAACAGACTTTACAAGGGTGTCATGCAATTGTATAAGAAATACAACACAAATACAAAAAATTTCTAAATATTTATTGTATGGAAACATCTGGAAACAATATTATTCAATCCAATCTTACTGGAAACAATACTGTGAGGAAATTGAATAAATATCTGATATATCCAGACTAATGAAAATAATGCCCAAAAGGAATTATAAAAAGTTAGTACTATCAAGTTGCCAGATGGCAGAATGACTAGTACTTGTTCATTAAAGGAATTCTTTTGAGAACACTTTCCTGGATCTATGTGAGGATCCAGCTGTTTGCTGATCTAATAGGAAAAAAACAGATAGGCATTATAGTAACAGAAAATGCTTGAGAAGTATATAATTTAATTTAATTGAAGAAAACAATTAACAAGTGCTTGGAGTTGTGTCCTGTCTCTGCATTATCTGATGCCAGAGGGGAAATTTTAAAATGGCAGACCAAGAAGTGCAAACAACATGCCACCTGGCCACCATCAGTTCTTTGCACCTTTATGTAAATCATTTGTTTGTATAAATGTCATCTGTTTTCATCTGTTTATTAGTTCTTCCTGTCTTTGTCATGTGTTAGTCAACCTGTGTCATTTTTATTATTTGTAATTATTGTATATTTTACTATTTATTATATGTTGGTGTTTGTGAGGTCTCAGTAATACATTAACACAATTCTACTATGTGAGAAAAAGGACTATCCATCCAAGTGTCAATAATACACATCTTAATTACTACTACTTTTGTTACATTTTCATCAAGTTTCTGGACCAGATGACTAGGACAATCATCTATGGTTTTGTAACATCATTGCCAGCTCCTGGTTGCTTTTAGTTGTGAGAAACCCAGGTTTGGGTGTCCTTATCTCAAACATCATATTTAATTTGACTAAGGGGGACATCTTTTTTCACATGGCCAATCAGATCTCAATATGCATGTTTATCATGCAATAAGAGAGATTGGGACTTTGTTAGGAAGGTGATCAATCAATCAGTATTATAAAAGTTGTAAGTAACTTTAAATTTCTTCAAGTCTGCTGGACCAAATGGTATTTTGCCAGTGTTTTTACAACAAGGAATTGACCTTCTGGTCTCATCTCTTTATTGTGTCTTGTGGTTGAAGCTAGACTGTGGTCTGTCTAGCTTTTGGCTATATTCCATGTCTTGAAGGCAAGGATTTCATCTGTACCTAAGCCTGAGAATAGTTCTTATATGAAGACTGTGTTCTTATATGAAGACTTATATGTTCTATCAGTGTGACAGTTTTCTTATTAAAGTGATGAAAAGATTGGTAAATAAATGTGTCAGAGATGAGGCTTTAATAAAATCTCTTTTACACTGCAGTCAATTTGCCTATCAATAGGACAAAGTGACTGTATTCTTCATGAAATTGTGTCATCACCAAGAGAGTATCGTATATATTCGTGTATAAGCCGAGGTTTTTTTTTTTCTCAAAAAAAATTTTCTGAAGTGGGGGGGTCGGCTTATACACGGCTCAAAAAAATAAACTTTTTTTTTGGCTGGAGAAATTGAAGTAATAAGCAAAACCATTGAAGTATATAGGGGTTATTGAATGTCTCCTGAAGACCAGGAAGGAAATTTTGCGATAATTCATTTAATACAATATCAGGTAAAATTTTATCTTATCCCGAAGCGATCGAGTGCGTCGCGCTACTGACTCCAATCTGCATCTATATACAGGGTGCATCAGCTAAATCTGGATAAATTTCAAATTGAATTTCCCGCCTTATTTTACGTCAGCGCTACGATGCTGCTGACGTTTTAGTAAGCCAGACAGACAATGCGTTTGAGGATAAGTACAAAATAGCTGATTAGTTAAGATCGAGTGCAGAATATAATCAGAGAGCAGCAATAATCGAAGGCCTTCGCGTTGGACATTCACCTTTCAAAATAATTTGGTTCTTTAACTATCCAAGATCAACAGTTTATGATGTTGCTGCTAGATATGCAGCTTCAGAGAAGTCTGAAGAAGGTTCTGCCAACCCGGCAAGGAAGAGCCATTCCAGGGGGAGATCGACAAGGACATCGGAAGTTGTCCAAAGGGCTCAAGAGCTCATCTCAGAGGACCCAGGGCAATCTCTCAGGCAGTTGGCAAAAACATTAGGTGTGAGTGAGGCCACAATGCGTCGGATTGTGGAAGAGGACCTACGGTATAAGTCCTATGTCATAAAAGTACGACATCTGTCTGATGCCGCTAAAACAAAGAGTTGCTTGCTGCAACTTGCTTCCTAAAGAATTCTGGCCTCCTAACAGTCCAGATTTGAATCCTTTGGACTATTACGTATGAAGTGTTGTTGAAAGGGTCTCTAATAGGTCGAGACATCCTAATGTGGCATCTCTCCAGGCCACTATTGAGGCAGCGTTTTCGAACATGGACAAGCAGGCATTGTGCAGGGCATGTCATCATTTCCGGTCAAGGATCGAGGCAGAAATTGAGGCAGAAGGGAATTACATCGAGTAATTTTAATCTAAAGGAATCCCAAATTAATGTGCAAATGATAATTTTGATAATTTTATTCTTTTTGTTAAATAAAATTTTGTTTAATTAAATTGTTTATTTTGTCCGGATTTAGCTGATGCACCCTGTACTGTAATCAAATAGGCGACGCCGCACTGGCCAATATGACGCGACGCGAAAATTTGACACTCGATCAAGAATCTTACTTAGGATTTATTTTTCATTATTATAAATTAATATTTTAATCCATTCGCTAGTAATCAATAAATGCTTATTATATTTAACTCATCCATGATTTAATTAAAATAGATTAAAAAATAACTGAAGTAATATTTAAAATAAAAAAATAATATTTAAAATCTGTACTGAAAAATAACTGTAGTCTATCAAAAAAGTTCATCGTAAGCAAAATCAAAACTTCGAAATCGCACGCTTAACGTCTAAAAATCACGTTGCACACATCATCCTAACGGTGTATGATGTCATCGTTAGGATAAAATACGATCAAAGATTTGAATACAATAACTCAACTATTACTCAACTCTACTAACTCAACTAGACAAAATATAATGTAAGGGAAAACAAAACTTCAAATGGTCTCTTGGGAGCCATGTGACGTAGACATATTCCAATGGAATTTTTACTGTGATACTTAAATATGAATTTTTTTAGAAAAGAAAACAGTTGTTCAATAACAATAATAAAAAGAAAATATTTTTATGTAAATTATCAAAATTTATTTTTATTCGTTAACTTGATATTTTCTGAAGCGATGTCACCCTAACATCCGCATTGGGTAAAGTAAAATTTTACTTTATCTGATGCAATCTGGCACATAGCACCACTGAATCTAACCTGCATTTATATGTGCATCAGCTAAGCGATGCCACGCTGCTTGATGAACCGGGACACAGATATTCCTACAATATTCCAAGAATCTTATGTAAGCACGCTGTGTTGGATTGTCGTTGAGAATTTCTATGTCACAGCGCATCAGGTGGCACGGCATTGCCTATCTGATGCACTTATACAAACGCAGCTTGGAGTCGGCGGCACGATGCGCTCGATCGCTTTGGATAACGTAAAATTTAAATTATGTATTGGTGTTTGTATTATAAAATTTATTTTATATGTATATATTTAAAGTTTTTGGCATTAATATATCGATAACTAAAAATAAAAAAAAATCACGTAATTTATCGGTTTCAAATTTTTGCCGAATTTTAAGTGCTAAAGTCAGGGGGTAGGCTTATACATGGATTATGCATTTTTACCGATTTTTAAACTCTGAAATCGGGGAGGGGTCGGCTTATATTCGAGTATATACAATAATTACCTTTGTAATTAAACAAATTATTATTCAAGAATTAAGGGATATCCTTTTTTTATTCCTTTGGCTATTTTGTCACTGTTTTCAGATAGAAATCTATGCTGTTTTTGCATGTTAAAATCAATCTCAATGGCAATATGTTACTAAGCATATTTATATCCTTTCAAATAGTCAAGTTGCATTAAAAGCTTTTGATAGCTCCCTCTTTACTTCAAAACTGGTATGAAAATGCCATAAACTCATTGTAGAACTGGTTACTAGGAACAGAATTAAAGTTGTTTGGGTGTCAAGACACAAAGGGATTGAGGACAATGAGACTGAGATTGGCTGACCAGGGAAGGAGCTTCTTGTTTCTTTATTGGACCTGAAGTTACCCTTAATATCAGATCTGATGCAATTGAACAGGTTGTCAGAGAATGGTTTGCAAAGTCATGAATTAGAACGAATGTCAATAATTCCAATTATAAGCTAAACCTAACGGCTAGCGACTCTGCAAATTCCAGAGTTCGGCCTGAGCTCAGGTCTTTTTCTAAGTTCTAACTTAATACTAAGTAATTATAAAACAATCTAACAACAACGTAACGTCTAACTGACGAAACGAAACTAAATATCGGAACTTACACTGAAAGTACCGATTAAGTGTTA
>AYEL01083777.1:0-43124 GCA_000484575.1 Olivierus martensii
GGAAGTAAGTTAACTTTTAAACTAAAATATAATACGTTAGCATATAGGAAAATAACGATAAATAAATAATAGAGTGGATAATAAAATAAAAATAGGACAGGTCCAAGTTAACTTCCTCACAGGTTGATAGCTCAGCATTTCTTCTATTAGAAGTCTATTTCTGGGCTAAAGAAGTAAAGGCTCTTATTTTAGGTCTTTCATAATAGAGAACTAAAGATTTGTTTGAATTGGATAAAAGTCAAGTAAGAATTGTTATAAGATTTTTTTACAGGTACTGTCATCTTAGGAGAATTTTTATTTAATTAGGATTACTCTACTACTACTATTACACCTACTACAAATTAGTATTTTTAATAAGTGAACTGTCATGATTTTAAAATTAATAGCAATCTTTTCTAGATAAAAATCAAGAAATTCTGCATAAACTCTAAAAGTGATTTAATTATTTATGGACAAATATCAATAAGATATCTTCAATTCGTACTGAGATTGTTAATAATAATTGCAAAAACAAGATATGATTAATTATTATTCATGAATTTTTTATTATATAGCATAAATTACCTATTTCCTTCACTAATTTTTGGTTGGGAGAAGTAAATCATTTATGAAGAAATAAAATTCTTAGTAGTAACTTCTGGATTAAAATGAAATCCTTAAACAATGATTGCTTATTTTACTAGTCTCATCTTCATGTTCTATTATATTGCTTTTTATGTAATATTAATTTATTACTATTATTATTGAGAGTTATTAAAGTAGTCCATTTATACATATCTAAATATTACTCCAGGGGTGGCCAACCTATGGTTCTTGCATCAAAAGTGGCACATTGCATGATTAGAAGTGGTGCACTGAACCCCAGAGAATTTTTTATAATTTCTTATACAATTTGTCTATATATTATAAATCTGAAATGCCTGTGTGCATGTGTTCACTTATAACAGAAGAATGGCTGAATGGATTTTTATGAAACAACTTTTGTTTGTTAGGGGATTTATGCAGGGAAGTTTAGAGATAGATATTGATTATTAGAAATTGATTTTGTATATTGTAATTAAGGTAAATTACTTGATATAAAATTCAAAATGAAAGATTAATGCTATTTGACCAACCTCATTGGGTTACAATGACCACGTGGCATGTTAACTGGCCAATATCATTGGATTACTATGATTGTGTCAGTGATAATTGAAAAATTTCATTGGATCATAATGGCCATATGATTGTTGCATACAACCCCAATGAGACTGCTATTATTAAATTAATGGCAGATATCAAGTACCATGGTATATATTATTTTGTTAACCTATTGAGCTTCAGATTTCATATTAAAAAGTTTTAAATTTTTTTTAATCTTTCTTTAATTTTTTATTGATTATAGCTTACATTATCTTATTTAGCTGTAATATGCTTAAGTTAAACTTTGATTAGGCTTAATGACCAGGTGATAGTGTGATATTAAAGATATCTAAACTACATATATATATATATGGAAATCTAACTGTAAAATATATACATATTACCATACAGTGGCATACGCAAGGGGAGGGTTTCCGGGTTTAAACCCCCCTTTTGGCTTTGTAACACATTGTACAGGTATCTCGAAACAAGCGATATTTAAAAAAAAAAATGAAAATTGAAAAGTTACAAATCTACACTTGGCCGTTGCTTAAACAGCAGATGACACGATCTACCCGCTGCCACCCCAATATTTCGACATGGACTTGGTCCTTTCCTTATCGCAGCAGAGAGGAATGATCTCCTTGGCAGTTGCAAGACATCAAGTCTATAGTCTGTCCTGGCTAAAAAAAACCCTGATATAAACAATCAAGATGTAAAGAGGCTTAAAAGTTGTGACGTTATTGGCTGATTCAGAATGATGTATTATGCCGCTCACATAAAGTAATAACTTAAAAAAGCCATAATATATATGTATAATCACAGAATATAAATCTGTTAAGAATAGGGATTATAATTTTTGTTGTGGTCAGCCAAGGAAATGTTATAAATAATTCATTTCAATATTTTCTAAGTAGTTTATAACAAAAAGTGAATCTCCCACAATTTTAAAATTGCCGCTCACCCCTTCACACGCTGTGCACGTGTAGATGGACTTTCCCACCCATACATTTTTCCCCAATCAGCATTCATTTAGAGAGCATGAATACAAATTTCACTGAAACGGTTTGTTTACATCAGGGTTTTTCTAAGCCAGAAAAGACTGTAGGAAATCCGTTACGCGAGTCTGCTTTGCTGTCGCCGTTTATCTGACTGAAGGATTTCGTCTTTACCTGGGACCGCCATAGCTTAGCTATGTCTAAATGAGCACAAAGCAATATTTTCCAATTTTTTAGCAAGAAGCCACTTAACAACTGTAGTGATTCAGGAAGTTTAACATCATCACAGCATGTTAATGTTGCGAGAGTTGTTCCCGATATTAGTTTTGCAGCACCTTGTGAAATGTTAGGTGAGTCGTCTGGAATTGACAAGAGTCTGGTTCTGGAAACAACATCACCTTCAATTTCTAGTGAACCCCATCCTTATGATATTGGACTTTACGTCAGGAAAAGTTTGCCAAATGAAGAAAAGTTGGACGTTTTGAACAATATTTGGGAACCAAATCCAGGATTCGTGTTTCCAGCACGAGGTAAGAGAAATTTACGATTTCAGTTTAAATGGCTATATCGCTGGAATTGGCTTGCATATTCCAAATTTAAAGTGGGTAGTTTCTGTAAATTTTGTGTACTTTTTGCCCCAAGTGAGGATGTTGGTTCTGGTAAGCAACCTAAGACCAATTGTGTTGCATGAAATTTGATAACTGGAAGGATGCCATTGAGCGTTTTTCACAACATGAAAAGTGCTTGTATCACAAACAAAGTGCGGAGATAGCCGATACATTGTCCCAAATCTCGTGGAAAAACTAAGTCCATCAATGTGCAGATAGGTACTGCAGCAGTGTAACAGACCCTAGAGAACAGAAAAAAGCTTGTTCCTATCATTGAAAGTGTTTTGTTCTGCGGTAAACAAGATATCGCACTGAGAGGTCACAGAGATTCGGAGCGAATAGACATTCACCAAGAACCAAACAAGAACGATGGCAATTTCCGGGCACTTCTTCGCTTTCGGAGTATGACCGATTTTGTATTAAGAGATATGTTGACAAATAGTGCTGGTAATGCACAATATACCAGTCCTAGAATACAGAATAAAGTAATTGAAGTGTGTAACAACTTAATTGTCCAAAAAAATTGTTAAAAAGCTAAATTCATCTGGTTGCTTCTCTGTTCTCATGGATGAGACGACCGACATAGCAGGCGTCCAGTAGTTATCATTATGTGTTCATCATGTTGACAGAGACAATTTCGTTGTGAAGGAAAACTTTTTACAATTCATACCTGTGTACGATGTGACTAGAAAAGGGATAGCAACTGCCATATTGGACAAGCTACGTTCATTAAAGGTAGACACAAGAAAAATTCGTGGCCAAGGTTATGACGGAGCTGCGTCAATGTCTGGAGTAGTGAATGGGGTGCAGGCACACATAAAGGAAATAATCCCGTCTGCTCTATATGTCCACTGTTCTGCACACAGTCTCAATTTAGCTGTGTCCAATGCCCGTGAAGTAGCTGCCATAAGAAACTGCATGGGTACTATATCAAGATTGTATGAATTTCTTAACACACCTAAGAGGCAACATGTTTTAAAATCGACCGTTGATGAAATGGAAACTACAACTTCCCGTCGTGAAAAACTCACTCAGCCTTGTTCAACACGTTGGTTGGAGAGATATGACTCGGTGGCGGCTGTGATTGAACTGTATGATGCAATTGTTGCAACTCTAGAAACCATCTCACAATGGGAAGACAAAGACTCATCATCACAAGCAAATTCACTTTTGTGTGCTTTATCTGACAGTCAATTTGTAATCTCTCTTTTGGGTATTCAGAAACTGTTTTCGCTAAGTCTCCCATTGTGCACTTTCCTTCAGAATTCAAGTATTGATCTTGTGGAAGCTGTAAACCTTGCTGAAGATATTAACAGGGAAATGAAATATTTGTGCAAAAATGTCCATGAGGAATTTCACAATATTTTCACTTCTGCTACCAAAATCGCTGATAAATTGAGATCCTTCATTCAACTCCCTCACTTAGCAGGGAGGCAAAAAAATCGTATGAATTTCAACACATCATTGACACCAGAAAATTACTTTCGTGTTTCAACTTTCATTCCATTCCTGGATAACTTTACGTCCCAACTAGATTCTCGTTTCTTGAAACACAAGGAAATTTTGAAAAGTTTTCAGTGCCCAGACCCAGTTCTTGTGCCTTCACAGCTTGCTGCTTTCAACTCTCTCACAGAATTCTATTAAAATGATATGAGAAGCATTTGCCAAGAGGAACTAAATAACGAGTTAAAGTTATGGTACAGAAAAATCGCACGTCTTCTGCATCGTTCCAGTTGATGGAGAGATTCGTAATGGCCGCTCTTTGTGCTAACGCCATGTTTTTGTGGCCTTTTTCTATGTCGTGCTTATGTTCATTGATTCTTTTAGTTAAATTTCTAGACGTGTAACCAATTTAATCCCAAGATCCCATTTTACGACAACCATCTACAGCAAAAAGGAGTCTACATTGGTTACACATCTAGAAATTTAATTAAAAGAATCAATAAACATAAACGCGACATGGAAAAAGACTACAAAAACATAGCATTAGTGCAAAGAGCGGTCATTACAAATCTCTCCATCAACTGGAAAGGAGCAAAAATCATACACACTGAAGAAGATCCGATAAAAATTGTAGTATCTGTGGTAACCATTCACTACACAACCTTCTTTAAGAGTCAACTTTATTTCTCTCTGTAGATTACAGTCCCTACACTTGTGGTTGACCACCCACATTGACTACTGCCAGTCGACCGACCCTCATCACATCAGCAATCTCCCCGATTTTCCCGCACCTGCGTCTGTTTTCCTGCTTTTCCTGTCATGTCATTTATCACTAGTTGAGAGTCCGTATTGGTTTTGATCATCTTACAAAAGGAAAAACTAGAGAAACATTGCACATCTTAGATAAAAGAAGATCTGCAGTTATGCCAATTAGCAAACTTGACCCTAATGACATCAGCAAAGCATGGAGATGGTGTCAATGTAAAGTACTCTATTAACTTAATATTACAATTTTATAAATTCATTATATATTTATTTTTTATGCAGATAATTATGTTTATTAAGAAACTTCAAAAAATTATATTATTTAAAATCATTATACTATTGTTATTCTAATGCTTACTATGCATTCTTATATAAGTATTTTAAATGAATTATAGAATTTGAACTGATGAGGGTATATACCAAAAGCATTTTTCATTAAAGTTTATTCAATTAAGTTTATAATTTTCTTATTTCTGTCTAAAAAGCTGTTGTTCATTATATGTTTATTTTTAACATGGATAATTATGTTTATTAAGAAACTTCAAAAAATTATGATATTTAAAATCATTATACTATTGTTATTCTAACGCTTACTATGCATTCTTATATATGTATTTTAAACGAATATTTTTGAATTATAGAACTTGACTAATGAGAGTATATACTGAAAGTGCTTTTCATTAAAGTTTATTCAATTAAGTTTATAATTTCCTTATTCTGTCTAAAAGGCTGTTATTTATGTTATTAATCAGAAGACAGTGATACTTCAAATAATTTATTCTCATTTTTTTGTTAAAAATATGTGAATATGTATGACTGTACATAATTTAATATTTCTATAGATATTTAAATATTTGACTACTGCACAAATATGATAGAAAATACATTAAGTGGTCTGCTTTGTGTTATTAGTGGCTTGATCCACCATATTTATTCATAAAAATACCTATTTCTTCTCAATTTTATTATTAAAAATATGTAGATATGGGTTTATATTTAAATATATCCAAAAATACTAATGTATTAGATACTTCTTGAATAAATTTGGAAATATGTAGACTGATCTTTATTAATAGTAAATATGACAGCTATTATTGTATACAGGGTGATTCAGACAGTTGAGTAAAATTGAAAGAGCCTATTAGAGGAGGCAATTCTAAGCAAAAGTTCTTAGGGTCATTTTTTGATTTGAGGCTTTGTTAAAAAAGATATACCTGAAAGTTTTGTGATGCATCTGACATAGTGCATGGAATGCTAGGATTTTTGAGTGTGTGCGCCAGAGTTTCATTTGGCTATGCTATGCCTGCAATGAATGTGGTGGTCAGCACTTCAAACAACTTTTATAAAATTGTGCATAGGAGCCACATGATTGTATCCATGCTGATATAACCTTTGCATAATAAATGTTGACAACACTAGGAGTATTTCATCATCTGTTATGAGACTCTCAGTAGTAGAACCGGTCTAAAAATGGTTGCAGTTTGGCTTACTTTTGGAATTTTTCATATATTTTAACACAGAGAAAATGATGTCACAAAATTTTCAGATACTGTATCTTTTTAACAAAGTCCCAAATCAGAAAATGACCCCAAGAACTTTTGCTTAGAATTGTCTCCTCTACATGCTCCTTCAATTTTTCCCAACCTTCTGAAAAACACTGTATACTATCAGTCAATATTAATTGCAAATTACCGTATATACTCGTGTATAAGCCGAAGTTTTTTTCTCAAAAAAAATTTTCTGAAGTGAGGGTCGGCTTATACACAGGTAAAAAAAATCAACTTTTTTTTGGCGCAGAAATTGAAGTAATAAGCAAAACCATTGAAGTACCAGGAAGGAAATTTTGTGATAATTCATTTAATACAATATCAGGTAAAATTTTATCTTATCCCGAAGCGATAAAGCACGTTGTGCCGCCGACTCCAACCTGCATCTATATACTGTACTGTAATCAAATAGCCGACGCCATGCTGGCTGATACAATGCGACGCGAAAATTCGACACTTGATCGAGAATCTTACTTAGGATTTATTTTTCATTATTATATATTAATATTTTAATCCATTTGCTAGTAATCCATAAATGATTATTATATTTAACTCATCCATGATTTAATTAAAATAGATTAAAAAGTAACTAAAATAATATTTAAAGTAACGAAAAAATAATAATTATTTAAAATCTGTACTGAAAAATAACTTTAGTCTATCAAAAAAGTTCATCGTAAGCAAAATCAAAACTTCAAAATCGCAAGCTTAACGTCTAGAAATCGCATTGCACACGTCATCCTAACGGTGTATGATGTCATCGTTAGGATAAAATACGATCAAAGATTTGAATACGATAACTCAACTATTTCTCAACTCTACTAACTCAACTAGACAAAATAAAAAGTAAGGGAAAACAAAACTTCGAACGGTCTCTTGGGAGCTGTGTGATGTAGACATATTCCAATGGAATTTTTACTGTGAAATATGAATTTTTTTTAGAAAAGAAAACAGTTATTCAATAACAATAATAAAAAGAAAATATTTTTATATAAATTATCAAAATTTATTATTATTCGTTAACTTGATATTTTCTGAAGCGACGTCACCCTAACATCCGCATCAGGTAAAGTAAAATTTTACTTTACCTGATGCAATCCGGCGCATCACGCCACCGAATCTAACCTGCATTTATACAGTATAAGTGCATCAGCTAGGTGATGCCACGCTGCCTGACACAGAAATTCCGCCGCGACACAGAAATTCCGACAATAATCCAAGAATCTTATGTAAGCACGCTGTGCTGGATTGTTGTCGAGAATTTCTGCGTCGCGGCGCATCAGGTGCGCAGCGTTGCCTATCTGATGCACTTATACAAACGCAGCTTGGAGTCGGCTGCGCGACGCACTCAATCACTTCGGGTAACGTAAAATTTAAATTATATATTGGTGTTTGTATTATAAAATTAATTTTATATGTATATATTTAAAGTTTCAATAAAACATTTATTTTGCAAATGGCTTTAATATATCGATAACTAAAAATCAAAAATCACGTAATTTATCAGTTTCAAATTTTTTAGAGGGGGTAGGCCTATACACGGGTTGTACATTTTTACCGATTTTTAAACTCTGAAGTCGGGGGTCGGCTTATACACTTATATTCGAGTATATACGGTAGTAATTTATATATGGATATTTCTAATTGAAAATTTGTGTATTTCTGATAGTTCTGATCAGTTAGAAAATACTGAATATTATTTTAAAGCTGATTTCAGATATCAGATTTATGTTCCCAGTAATCATGTTTGCATTGGTCAATTTTCCACTCCCAACCAACCATCAGTTGGTTGAAAGTGGAAACCATGAACTATCATCAGTTGAAGCGAAATTTCTGTTGTGTGTTCTGGTTTTGATTTTTATTTTTTAAACTTTATCAAATATTTTTATTGAAATTCAAAAATGATTGAAACTTTTAACATTTTTTTTGATATTGTTGTTTCTTTAATAGTGTTTTCTGCCAATAAACACTCCAATAATATTGTATTATAGAGAAACACATCTAGACCTGATGCAATATGATCATGTCCTGATCTTCATCCAGTTTTCTTTTCACATTGTGTCATGATGTTTCAATGCTATTAAGTCTGGAATTCTATCAAGTGCCCTATTTGTTCTAATAGTGAACTGAATTTAGAAATTTTTAAAAATTTTAAAAGAAATTACCTATTTATTGCACTGAATGTCATATTATTTTAACATTTGAAAATTTGTGTCAGCTATTTATGGATTTCAAATTTTTACCAATTTTCAAACTCTGAAGTCGGAACATCTTATACATGAGTATATATGGTAATTAGAGTATATTTTTATTAAATTCATAGTAAAATTTGCCATTAAAAGTAATCTCAGTGCTGCATCATTTAACTTTCTAGTTTCAGTCATCTAAAAATAGCAGACATTCAAACTTCTAAAATATTTTTTTAATACATTCTGAACTACCACACAAAGCTGTAAAAGTTCCACAACTGAAAACTACATCAGAAAATGAAAAGTTTTTCTACAGAAATGCAGCTTTAATAAAAATTACACATAATGCAGTAGGTAACCAAGTACTACTTTTTATCCAAGGCATCGAGTAACCTTCTCTTGGACTCATTCATACATCTTTATGCAAATTAAACTTATTCTACAACTTTATGATATCACCTTATTCTAAATCTAACTAATGAAAATAAACATGTAGTTATTTTTATAACTAGATTACTAGAACTTTGACCATGGACCGATTTACAAAATGACCCAGATATCAAGTTAAACAACAGAATAACTGTCACAATCATTCAATATTCTGTGAATTATTTTTTTATGTTTAACTGAATAATCTTTTATATTTTAACATGCTATTTGGTTCTTTAGTTACTATATGAAACTTTATAACTATGTTAATATAAATATATTATTATGGAATTTAAATTAATTATATTAGTAAAATTGTTTGTTACATGATAGAAAGAACTGTCCTGTAATCATTTATAAAAGTGGTTCTTGAACTTTCTTGAGCCGCAGCCCCTTTAAGACAACAGTTATAATTCGCAGCTTCCCTCATGGCTTTTATCATTATATAATATAATTTTTTTCTCTCCCATCATGCATATTTTTTATATTGTTACCTCAAAAGCAGCTTATATTATGGGTCTACCAATTTGATAGTCACCTGGAGCCACCAGGGACCCAAGGCCAGCCCTGTTCTAATGATATGTAATATTTCTAATATGATGAAAAAATATCTATGTTGCAATAATTATGAATAATTAGACATTCGTTCTCCTCTGGTCTTTCGATATTACTTTGCTTTCTTTCTGTTTTCTTTTGTTTCCTCACTTGTTAAAGTTGACTTTAGCCTTTCCAAAGTTAAAAACTTTGGAAAGGCTAAAGTCAACTTTAACAAGTGTGGTGTTTCTACCTGTTTCTTCAATTGATTTGAATAATCTAGGGTTAGTTGTTTGCTTCTGCAGTGTTTCTTGGTGTTTCCTATTACTTCCTTGAATTATTTGATTTAGTTTGCATTAGTACTTTCATTTCTTTGTGTTTCCAGCTGTTTCCTGGTTTATTATTACTATTTCTTGTACTTTTGATTTTTCAGTAGTTTTCTTTTCTTTTGATTTTAACATGTTTCCAAATTGTTTACCTCTGTTTCTATTGTTTCTGATTGCTTTATTTGGTATCAGATTTCCAATTTCATCAGATATGATGCCAATGGCATAGAGTGAATGTGTTTGTGTGAATGGATTCCTATTTCCAGACAAACTGCCTACTCCGGTGCACTTCAGCTGTAGGTTTTTCTCCAGTGACAAACTTCCATTGGTTTTTCCCAGTGGCTGAGGAGCATCAGTGGTATGTCTACTCTCACACTTTCTTTCTTGTGGGAGTGGAGATATCAGAATATCTAGGTTAGGTCTGGTTGGTATTACTAACACCTCCTATCCTATCAATTCTTAAGCTGAGTGATTGTGGTATGTTGATTGTAGTTATAAGTCTAGTCCTAACTTACTAACATACTAACATTTTATTTAATTAAATACAAAAAAAAACGATTTTAAATGATTTTGAACGATTTTAAATCTTGGTGTACAAAAAAAAAATTAAAAAAATACAAAAAAAAGAATAAAAATATTAGTTTTAGGTATTAACATAGTTATAAGTCTTTTACTAACTTAAGATAAGCTTCCTCTTAACATAGTTCTAGATATACTACTAATACGGTTCTAGGTCTCTAATAAAATAGTGCTTAATATCTACTAACATAGAATAGATTATTAATACTCCTCTATACAGGGTTAGGTACTCATAGTTTTAAGCTTCTACCTAACATAGAATAGATTATTAATACTCCTCTATACAGAGTTAGGTACTCATATGTGTCATCATGTAGATTGAGTTGGAACGATTCTTTGCTTCTTCTATATTTTTACATTTATTTTTTGCCCATAACGGCTCCCTTAGTACTCTATTTGAGTGAAAAGGGGCAATCAAAATTTAGCCACCAGGCTTACCATACAAAAGAAAGAAAAAAGAATAATTAGACAGAACTTGAAAAATACATTTATAGGTAGGCCTTTTTTTATTTTATGCTAATTTTATATCTTAATGAAATTTTAATTTTTTGGTTTATTATAATTTTTAAAATTTTTATTTTAAGAAAATAACACTTTATTCAATTTTCATTATTAAACTGAATTGATAACCAGAACCTTAATGATAATAAAATACAAACTTTCTCTGTGCAACTGAAGAGGAGCAGTCCAGTTCCAAAGTGTTCTTGCATCTGGAAAAAGTCCAAATTCAAAATTACTTTTACATCTAGAGTTTTTGTTTTAATTTTCACTATTTTCAAATTGCTTAAGTCCTTTTATTAATTGGATCAAAATTCAAATTTGGCAATCTATGTTCTACTGAATACTTTTCTCAAATGTTATAATAATAACAAACTTAACTCAAGGGATAATAACCAAATAGATCCCAACACTGACTAAAAACCACAACAGGACCCAGCATAAATCTGATGAATGGTCAGCGTTATGATGTCAGGATCAGTGATCTAGCGGTGGTCAGGGTGGTAACCCAAAAGTCCCCAATTTGATCCCATGCCAAGGAAAGTTTTTCTTCAGAAAAATAATTAAAAATTATAATTCATTTATTAATTCATAGATGGCACCAATCTTAGTTTAATTATTAATTTATTTCTTAATTCAGAGATGGTGCTAAAACTAGTGCAAATTATTTGAAATTATCAAAATTCCATTATAATCAAGGGTTTTTAGGTACAGGTACCCCTCCTATAACACAATTTCCTACAACATGGTTTCGCTTTAACACAATTTGAAAATTGCGGTTTTTACTTAACACATTTAGAAAATTACATTTACTCTCCTAAAACACGATAGATTTTCATTAATTTTTGTAAATCCATACTATGGGCATACAATACACACAAAATGCAATCATTGGGAAATACTTTTCTAAAATAAGTCATAAATAGAATTTCACTAATTTTCCATGAGATGGATGATATGCAGTCCACTTTCAATTACAATTTGAAATTGAGTTAATTAGCGGCCATTGAGTATTTTGTGTTCCAAATGTTCAGTTCTTGGATAAAAAAATAGTTTTTATTTTTTAATAGAGGAATGTGAGAGAATAAGAACTTTTTTATTCATAAATTTTTAGGGAATTGTTAAGGAACGATTATTTTCTAGCAGGTGGTAGTGGGTTAGATTACAGATTGTGTAAAGAGAGCAGAGGATGTACCGACTTTAAATGCATAAAAAAATTCAGAAAGTGAAGTTTATATTGTTAAAAAAAAAGCGTTCTCGTTTTAACAAAACAGTGGTAAGGAAGAAATAATTATTACATGAATGTTATATAGATTATATACTTTTTCTTTCCTGTTGTTTAATGTATATTGTTTTTTAGTGACTTACATATATATTTTTTCTTTCTTTATGATTCATGTTATTAATATTCTTAATAAAAGTTAAGTTTCTTATGTGAAATTAAAGAAAGTTATTTGTTTTTAATTGGTTTTGGAATGTAACTCTCCTTTTTGTATTGGTTCAAGGTCTCATATAACATGGTTTCACACAACACACTGTTTTTCAGGAACCTATCTACCGTTTTATAGGAGGGATACCTGTACTGTTAGAATCTATTTAGTTATAATGATAATATTTAATTTAGAATGAAAGTTACTGTAAATCGAAATTTGGCTGAAATGATTCTTTAATAAATGTATTAGTGATTACTATAGTTAGCTAATATAGCTGTCATTGCTGTGCCTGATGATTAATTCATCTTTTCAAGTGTCATTGATATTATATTGCTAATAAACCTATCCTTATGAATTATAGAATACAATAGGTGATCGGTTAACGAACAGTTCGGATAATGAACAAATCGGATAACAAACACTTTTTCGAAAGATTTTTATGTTTGGTTAATGAACACATGTTCGGATAATGAACATCTCCACAGAACAAATTGTGGGACCCATGGACTGAAGGAATGACAGGTCAGCCCGATAGCTGCATGATAAAGCTGTGGCTTAATATTCTGGAGGATCTGGGGGTCTCACTCCTCCAATTTTTCATGAGGGATCTGGTCCCGGCCCGTTGAAACCCATCTTCCAATCTTCCGGTTGATCCAATCATGGGTGTTGGTCAGCCTATGATGATGACGGCTCTATAAGTGTCCTCCGCCAGATAAAAATATTCCATGAGGATATTTTGGTTTAACTAACCTAACTGAATGATAGGCTTAGGCATTGTGCGTTATTATGGGTAAGGATGGAAGAACAGTAGTTTTTCCCGATTAAAATGAAGTTATGGGTAAGGATGGAAGAACAGTAGTTTTTCCCGATTAAAATGAACTGGAGACAATGTAAAATAAATCAAAGATTTATTAAAGAAGGTAAGAGAGAGATTTTACCTTATGGATAAGGATGGAAGAACAGTAGTTTTTCCCGATTAAAATGAACTCGGAGAAAAGAAAAGTAGTTTTCCCGATTAAAATGAACTCGGAGACAATGTAAAAGGAAGAAAGTAATTTTTCCCGATTAAAATGAACTCGGAGACAACGTAAAACAAATATTTTTCCCAATTAAAATGAATTTGGAGACAATGTAAAACAAATCAAAGCTAAAGAAGGTAGAAGAGAGATTTTACAATTTTTCGGCCTTAGAATGACGCCCATATCAGGTTGAGATCAATAGGCTTGGGGATCTCTACCACGACAATGCTATTTAGACTTCCGAAAAATCCTGAAGGAGAGAGAAAAGCAATTGATATTGGACAGTTTCCAAAAAATCCTGAAGAAGAGAGAAAAGCAATCAATATTGGATAGATTCTTTATTGGAAAATAAACATAGTAGATTAAAAAGCAAGAATATGTATGTATATATTATTGTTATTACATATAAATAAACGTAGTGAGAAATTATATAATTTTTTATTTATGTTTTTTTGGGTCTCCGGAACGAATTAATCAAATTCCCATAAAAACCTATGGTAAATCGATGATTGGTTAACGAACATTGTCTTGGAACGGATTATGTTCGTTAACCGATCACCCACTGTATTTTATTTCTCTGATATAAGAAAATTATTCTGAAATTTTTCAAAAAGTTTTCTTATTAAATTAATTAAATTTTCAGAGTTAATGTTGAAATTAGGAAGAAAATCAAAATATTATAGAATATATTTTTTAAACAATAAACAGTTGATTTTACTTCAAAAATTTGTTATGGGAGAGACATTATAAGAGAAAAGCTAAAAAAAAAAGTTAAAAGTTCAAAAGTTAGTTTTATTAAAATAACAAAGCACAGTATGAAAACTTAAATGCATAATTACTATTTGTTCAGGTGGAGTGAAAAATATACACTCTATTACAAAAATATTGATGCGGGTTTGGAATAAGCATATGAATGACATCTCTCAAATTTGCTCAGTCTATCATATACTGCTGATGGCTACATCATAGAATACTTTACATAACGAAACAGCAAAATCAATCAGATATTGCTACATTATAAATGACACTTCTTGTATTGGCCCTACATTCATCCTTCCCATGCACTTTCAAAATGCTCTGTGCATACATTAGTGATGAAATTTTAATCATTTGTATATCTAGCTGAAAGGTATTTGTATATTGAATTTCACAGTTCTTGCTTTATATTTTAGAGGTGTATTTTTTTTTAACAGAGTGTATAAATGATTCTTGAGTTACAAACTTTCATATATATATGAACATATTATTTCATTTTTAAATTTTTAAAAATTCTTCAAGAATTTTAAATATTATGATAATAGCAACTCTAGCAACAAATATAATGTAAAACTATACAATTATTTAATATTTTATGGTAGTAGAACAAAAGAAAAGCTATGGATATAATTTATTATGGCAGTATTTCAAAACAGCAGAACTTACATCAAATAACTTTGCTTTATAATTGGAACTTTTTATTCATATACACATGCTACTTGAGTTACAAACTTAATTTGTATGTAAGTTTTGTTCATAATTTGAATACTGCTGTTATTTTTCCTCCAAAAAGATATTTAATTAACTTTATACACTATATTTTGTAATATACACTCAATTCTGTTTTTACACAATAGATACATTCCCAAAGAATACATGTAAAAAAATCCACATAAGAAAATATACTGTATCTATGGGAAAATAGAAGATTGGTTTCAGATCTAAAAAAAATTAGCAAAAATAATACAATAAGCCTTATGAAAAAGCATGTTAGAATCTTATCATTTTTATGTGCTTGCACTTTTTATTTCATAAAGATTGTACATGTCTATAAAAATGTATTATATAAAGTAAATTATTATTTGAAAAAATAACATGTTACTAATTAATAAATACAAAAATTAGGCAAAATAATATGAGTTTCACATAACAAGATTGTATTCATTTCACTTTCTGACAATAAATGCACATTTATATAAGACAGCAATATCACTGCTATCACTAGAAATATCTTGCTCATTGTCTTCTTGCTCTATTGGTGAAATTCTTTCTGTGATCTCTTGAACAAAATTAGCACTAGTCTCCTGTGGTGTTGATATTTCAGTGATTTTAAGAATGAATTCAGTTATTAATCATTGTATTTATGTTTTGGCTAGCCATTATATAATTCTCTGTAAAACATCATCAATGACTTTGGATCACATTGAAACTTTCCTGCTCATTCCATCATTAGGATCATGTTTGACAAAATATTTTGAAAATTATAACATCATTTATTGACTCTTTTCACATAACAAGATTGTATTCATTTCACTTTCTGACAATAAATGCACATTTATATAAGACAGCAATATCACTGCTATCACTAGAAATATCTTGCTCATTGTCTTCTTGCTCTATTGGTGAAATTCTTTCTGTGATCTCTTGAACAAAATTAGCACTAGTCTCCTGTGGTGTTGATATTTCAGTGATTTTAAGAATGAATTCAGTTATTAATCATTGTATTTATGTTTTGGCTAGCCATTATATAATTCTCTGTAAAACATCATCAATGACTTTGGATCACATTGAAACTTTCCTGCTCATTCCATCATTAGGATCATGTTTGACAAAATATTTTGAAAATTATAACATCATTTATTGACTCTTTAGCAAAATTAATAAACAAAAATTTAATAAAAGTTAAAATAAATGTACATATAAATTATTAAACATCAAAAAGATACTTTTCATTTTAAATGCCATATTCAAAATGCAGACAAAACAAATTTCTTATTGAAGTTATACATATAATTAGAGGAATTTCGCAGAAATTTTTTTCTAATTGGAACCAAAAATAATAGCATGGAAGTGAATAATGCAATGCAAATGCTATAATCATTGTAATACAAAAAAATTTTTCTTAGAATTTTGGTCGATTATGTTAAATCAAAACAAATCATGTAAAAAGAGAATGAAATTATTTCTAATTCTTTATAAATCAAAATCATGTAAAAAAAAACTGTGTAAAAACAGAATTGGGTGTATTTCATAATAAAATTTATTAAAAGTTTCTTATTTCACAGATTTGAATGAAAAATTACAAATATAAAGTGAGGATATTTTAGTTTGTATTGCCACCCTCTTGAAAGACTGCCATAATATGTTAACTATCTGTGTAATTTTTATTTATATTGATTGCTAGAGCTATCATAATATAATTCTGCTTAAACTTTTATATAATACAAACATCAAGGGAACTTTTATACCAAATAATCTAAATTTACTAGCCAAATTATAGCCCTTGAAACAGGGCTATAATTGTGCTATTATAATGTTTAAAATCTAAAAGTATTTTTGAAATTTTCTGAAATTTGAAAATTAAATTTCATGTTTCTAAGTATGAATGTTCGTAACTTGAGGAGTCATGTATGTGAAATAATTATGGCATATATTTTACAATATAATATATACAGTGATTTTAGTATTTTTGATGCCACACAAGAATAATTTTCAAGTTAGAAACTTTTTGAATTATGAATAAAATTTATGAACAAATTAAAATTCATAACCTGTACAACTACATTTAAAGACATATTTATTAATATAAATTTATTGATTGTTGATATTTTTAGATGAAAGACAACTTTACTTTTGAAAAATTGATCATAGATTATTTGTATGAATATGTAATGAAAAATTTAAATTTTTATATATTAGCTAATATTGGATTTTTTTAAAGATTAATAATAATAATAAATCAAAATAAAATCTTATATTATTAAAAAATAAAATCTTTCATTATTACAACTACAAAATTTTTTATACGATATCTTCATTTTGAAAAATTGATAGAATAAAAATATTAAAATTATTTTTATCTGAGGAATAAACACAAAAAAAATTAACTGCAAAATTGTTGATTTTTTCACATTTTCATCAATGTGCATATTCATTCAGTCTATAAGTCTCAAAATCATATTTTTGTTTATTTTAGTTTTTGGACTTTCAAAAACCGTAGGAAATCACAAATTATTCCAGGAAATACAGGAATTATGTGAGAATTTTTAATTCTTTATTACTAGCCAATCTAACTCAGTATAATATTGGGATCTTGGTCAAGATCTGATATATTGTTAGTCAGATTATAAGTTAAGAATGCATTGATCATTTCAATAGTATGTGAGCAAGTGATGCTCAGAATCTGGAATAATATGAAGAACTATGTAAATAACAACACAAAATAATTAACACTTTCTACCTTTTTTATATATAGACAATTCTACCTAAGAAACTGAATATAATTTCTAATTGCTTGAGATCACTGAATACACCAGGTCTCATTATTATTTAATTTTCTATATGCTTCGTTGTTTTTTAATTTAAAAAACAAAACAAAAAGTAGTTTCTCTCTCCAAGATTCCAGAAAAGATGAATAAGATCAACATCTCTTTTTCTGACGACAGCCTGACCGAAGGTCAGCCAATCCTGTTTGTTTGAATCTGTAAACAACCTATTCATTTGCATATATACAGATGTTACCTCTTCCTTTTTTTAATATGCATTAATTCATACTGCATTTTAAGTTAGGAAATAAACTAAAAACCAAACTATTGTTGGCTACAGATAACACAAAATCAGCCAACAAAGTAAATAACACCAAGCACTTGAAGCAGGACAAACACAAGTTTATTATTAGATATATATAAACACATATACTAATAATAGTCTGTTTGTCCTGCTTCAAGTGCTTGGTGTTATTTACTACGTTAATAGAAGCAGCTGAACTAGGTTGTTTAAAATTAGCCAACAAAGACCTAACCCAAATGAAAATTAACTCCTCCAAATATATGTCTATGGATATTTAATATAACAATTAACCTTCACTGTTTTCAATTGAAATCAATGAAATAATCAAAAAGAAAAGCTGCCTAATGGAACTGTAATCTTAAAGAATTGTGTCTATAAGCAATACCTTTTAAAAGAGAGAGAAAATGCAAAGTTCCTTAAATCTTTTTTCTTTTTAATATTTGTTATGTTAATTCCAAATACTATAGACAGGAATCTACTAGCAATAATGATGTATAAGTACAATCTACCATATTTTTACACTGCTCTATTATTTCCAACTATAATAGATTACAAATTTAGCTCACTGGGCAGGAAAATCCGAAATCGTCACACACAACAGATTTACTAAAGTGCACTTTTGGCTCAACTGAGCCTTCCTCAGTAATTTCACTTTACAGAGCTGTAAAGTGAAACTACTGAGGAAGGCTCGGTTGAGCCAAAAGTGCACTTTAGTAAATCTGTTGTGTGTGACGATTTCGGATTTTCCTGCCCAGTGAGCTAAATTTGTAATCTATCATATGATGTATAAGAAATTTTATTTCCTTTTTTACTAAGGATTTCTATTTTTTTATAATTTATTGTTATAAATTTAATTAAATTGAGTTTTGGAATGAATTTTATATTATTTAATCTATTAATTATAATACAATATTAGATTCATTTTCATATTTTAAGTTGTTTATACAAATACTTTACTGTGTATTCAAGATAGATGTAATTGGTCTTTATCTCTTTCTAATAACTTAATAGTATTTATATTAATATTTTATAATGAAAATTTATACATATTTAAACTAAATTTTCAGAATAAGAAATCAAAACTTTGATACTATTTATTATTTAAAAACTAAATTTTTAGCTTTAAAAGTTTTATTGTATGTTTTTTGTGTTAATCAAACTATGTAGAATGTAAAACCTTGATTTTAAAACAAACAAGTTTTGGTAATTACTTTTAGGCAAACTATCAAGAGGCATGCACATTAATTTCTGGATGGAAAACTCATCAGAAATGAGACTTTTAAATTTTTTAAAAGATTTGGACTAAACTGACAAAGGGGAACAAATTTTTTATAAATAAAAATAAAATTTTCTTAGTAAAATTTTAAAGTTTACAAAAATTACTTTTTAAATTGTAAATATTATCAGAATTTTGAATTGATATTTTGAAAATTATTTCAAATATGATATAAATTAATATTAGCAGCACACTATAAATATATAAAAATTGGATACATTTTTCTTCAATGACTATATAATGTTTAATTTAAATGTGGATTAATAATTAAAAAACAAATGTCTGTTTAATTTATAAATACAGCATCAATATTTATCTAATAAATATTGAATTAAATGTTATCATTAAAGGTTTTCAATTCTAAATTAATTTTTAGTATGTATAAAAGTTGAGCATAGTTATAGTAATTAAAATTTTACTTTTATCATAAAACTATACTGAAATGATAATGTTTTCTACATAAAAAATTAACTATAAGTATACTGTTTTCTCAAAACTTTGATCTAATCTCAAAACATATATGTAATTGAAAAATATTATGAAATCTTAATATTTATTCATTTAAAAAATAAATTCATTATTAAGAATTAAAACAATTTTAGTTCTTTCATTTTTATCTTGAATTTTACCTTCCTCCTGATTTGTAAGATCATTAATTTTTATTAAACTCCATTAAATGAGAATCTTGTGGTATTTGTTTATCTTTTTGAAGTTGTGGTATTACAGTTGATTGAAATTTGTACCTGTCTAACTCCAATGATTTGGGGCATCACTAGGGTAATGAATTACATGATACCAACTCTTGTCAACCATCATCATCCAATACCCACAAGACGATGGATAATCCTGAAGTGAGTTTATAATCATTCAAATCTGATTTAATATTGTATTTTCAGTTGTTAATTATATTTAGTCAGAGATTCATTCAGTTTATAATTTTGTAAGTTCCTCAATTCAAGTGGGAATAAATTGTCATATGTTTTGAATATTTTAAATTATGTACAATATTATAAATGAAAAAAGGCACGAAAATTGAAATAAAATTATAGATAAACCTTTAATAAATGACTTCATTTTAGAATTTTAAGTATTAAAAAATATTCAAATTATTGATTTGTTTTGTGTTTATTCTTAAATATTTAGGATGATCTCAGGTATAATTGAAACTTCCATTTTGTGTCTTATCATTTATAATATAGTCACTGTCTGACTTACAAACTTTTTATTAACAATTATCATAAAATTTTTAAAAAAATTGTCAGCACATCAATTTTTTTTCAAATGTTGCTAAGTTAGTCATTCAAAAATATAAGCATATGGAAACATATGGAGCATCATAAACATACATAGAACTTTTGGAGAAAATATTGTTTTTCCTTCTTGGACTGCCATTTTAGAATGATTGATAGATTCTCTCAAGTGATGGACAAAAAGGAAATAAGAAAGAAAAAGATTTTAAAATTCTCCTGATGAAGAAAGGATTTCTCCATCAGCAGGATCATAATTAGATTTCAACACTTTTTTGTCATTTTGGTTCTTGAGATTCTATTGTTTTTAGTATGCAACCATATAATAAATTTATTCACTTTCCTTATAATAAGAAATAAAACTTTAGACATAAAAATATAAATAGCATTATCATGAGAATAATGTATTTAAATTTCATAATCTTCCTCAATAATAAAAGAAAAAGATTTATGCAAATTAAAACATTCCATTTTTCTGTTTATTATAATTTGTAAAATAAATGATTTTAAAAATAATAAATAAGTCATAAGCACTCTCAGTAAGGATAACATTATATACATACAGAAAATGCTTGTGATTTATTTATTATTTTTGAATTTATAGTAGAATGACTTATGTTATAAATGCTTTCAGTTAATATTAGCAATTCATTTGTTGAAAGTGCTGAATGAAACTAGAAATAATTGAAGATGCTAATATTAATAATTCTATAAAAATAATTTATGCAATATAAATAAATTAATTTTTGATGATAAATACAATATAAACAAAGTTCTGTTTTTGAGCAAAATTACTATATGGAGTAATATGGGAAAATGACTTTTTGATTAATACCTTTTCATATATAAACAGGTATATAAAAGCTATTTAAAATTGTAAGTTGGGTAGTATCTGTATAATTTTCCTATTGATGTCTCAGTAGTTTACAATTCTTTACTATGATAAAAAATCTATATATACATATACAGTGAAACCCCGCTCGTGCGTTCCCATATCGTACGACTTTCCCGCTTTAAACGTGGACAGTTCATTTTTGATTTATGATCACTCCAACTTACACTAGCTAGCAAATACAAACTGAACTCTATCATAAATTAGGAATTACCTGTATATTTAATGATCTAGAATGACTTGCAGTTAGGAATCTTAAAGTATTCTTTTATGACCTCTGTTAAAATTATCTGCTGAAGATGATCACATAGTCAATTGAAAACATTTTAAATAAAATGAATTCTATAATTATTTATTGAATTGATTGTTTATGCTATTTTAAATCAGAAATTAGGCTATGAGAAATAAAAATATACTGTATATATTAAATTTATATTTTTAACTTGATTTAATTAAGTTTAATTAAAGTGATTTGTACAAAAGTTTATTTCATTTTATTATTATTTGTTATCTTTATTTTAAGATTAAAATATTGATTCTAGGCAAAAGATATGGTTAACATGTCTAAAACCATAGCTCAGAAAATTACTGAAAAAAAAGGGTGTATTTCAGAAGATGAAGTAAGTTTTTAAATTTTATTCTTTATGTAATATGCACTGATTTCTTGATTTGCTTTGTAGATAGTTCTAAAAAAAATGATGTAACTTGAAATATTAAAAGTTTTAAATTGATTCTACATGAAAATGGAACATAGATTCCAGAAATTTATTATTATTAACAGAAAATTTATTGAATGCTTTATTTATATATATATGCACATACAATATTTATTTATCACAAATTCCACTTCAATCACTCATTTAATGGAAATGTATTTGTTATATGTTTAATAGGTTGACACTCAATAATAATAATTCTCAGGAAAAATGGTTCATGATTTTAATTTTTTATGAGATCTTGCATTTGGAATTTTTAAATTTTATTATTTAATCTTGTTTTATGTAGCAGTAGGATAAAAAATATAAATTTATTCAACTGGACTATTTTCAATTATGGCATAACTATTTTCAATAGTTACTTGCATTCAGAATTTACTAAGAAAAGTAAATTCTAAATATGGTAACTGCTGAAAATGGTTATGCTGTAAACAGAAGTACTCTGGTTGAATAAATTTGTTTTTATCCTTTGCTATAAGAGCTTAATAACTTAATAACATAGTGTTTTAACTCAAGTTAAATTAGGTTAGCAGCAGTTTTTGAAGTTTGTTTTATACTTTGTAATTTTAATTATCATTTTTTGTTTGACTAAATGCAATTATCTTATAAATTTTTTAAATTTTAATATAAAATAATAAAGTTTCATATCCAAGATTATTTTTGCATTTTTATTTATTTGAAAATATTAACCGATTCAGATTATATTAATATTAATTCATCTTAATTTATTTATCAAATAATTAAGTTTAATTAATGATATTAGAGTTAAGTAGTCATTGTATTTGATTAACAAGATGGCTTTTCTGACTGTTATGATTGCCATATAATATTTGACTTTTGTTTCAATACATCTTATGTTCTATTTCACACATATTGAACAGATATTGGCTGTAGAATTTTATATGCATAAATGTATGTAAAATTTAAATATAAAATAACAATGTAAAAATCTGTGTTCTATGTGAAATTGAATTTTTATCATTTAAAATAAAAACTAATTGTATTTTTAAACAGTTGTTTAACAAAAGCATTCAAATGAAAATATGAATACATTTATAAATTTATAAATTAAATTTAATACATTTACAAAGTTATATTTTGATATTTATGATATATTTTCTTTTACAGACCATTCAATTTAAATCTCATTTGTTAAGTTTGGGGATTAGTGATCCAGTTACAAAAGATACTCATGGAACTGGTGATATATATCATTCAGAATTAGCAAAGCAGTTAGTACAAATTTTAGAGAAGCCTCTTGAAGTAAGATTTTATTTTATAAAATATATATATATATATTGTTGTATTTCTTTAATCAATATTTTTGCTTTATTTATTGTTGTTTCTCTAAATACTTGCTGTTTTAAAATTATTTAATGATGATATATCTTATTTGTTTTTTGTTTCATTGTTCAGTTTGTTTATTTATGATCAACATTATTTCATATAAGCAAGTTTATTTCATAAATTCACCTACTCAGAATTATAATTCTGCAGAAAGATTGCTCCAGTAAGTTTCTAAGTAGTTATATTTTGAAAGAGAGTAAAATACTCTATAAAATTCAGAAATTTCAAAAAATTTCATTGAAAATTAAATGTGATATCACAATTTTAATTTTTTGCATATTAATTAGGCTTGATTTTAATTACTGGTTGGCCCACAGTTACAGGTGGATGTGGATATATCCAGCACTCAAGGGTTAAATTGTCATTTGATTTTTTAGATTTTGTTTTTTATAAATTTTTCTTAAATGCAAATTACATTTATTGTTTTCTTGATATAAATTTATTGCTTCATTTTAACATTGTGTTTATCAGAAAATTTGTCTTGATTTACATTATCTCAAATAATGATGCTAATCTTAATACAGTACAATCAATTGTAATGTAACATTGTGGATAACATTGTAATGTAACATTGTGTTTTCTAGTCTATAATATATTATAGACTAGAAAAGAGTAAAAAAGTCCTCTTTTGTTTAGAAAGATTATTATAGTTTAAGGGCTTCTTTTTTAATTTTATCAGTGTGTAACCAACTGATGATAAATATTTCTCATAGCATTTTTAATAAATTCTATTAAAGTTCTAAGTAAACTAATTGTTATGCTGTATAATAAATTCTACAATAATCAATAATATACAGTGAAACCCCGCTCGTGCGTTCCCGTATCGTACGACTTTCCCGCTTTAAAACTTAAAAAGTACCTGTATTAACAACAGAGATGTCTTCAATAAATTCTGTGATTGATCAGTGCAATTCAATAGATTTGAGTCCTTGACCCAGTGGTCTGATATATGGAAAGAATTCTTTTTTGTATCTGATTCTTGTAGTTTTGTGTTCTTTATTTATTAAGTTAATGTATAGAGTCCTAGAAAATATCAGTATAAGAAATCTATAAATTTTGGGCATTTATGCTTATGACAGTTCTGACTTACAATAGAATAAGTTGACATTATCTGTATATTAATTTGATATTTAGGTATCAATATGGAATTAAAAAAAAAAAACAAAAACATATTTTCTTTAAGCAGTTGTAACCTAAATGCATAAATTTATTGTTATACACATGGAATGTAAGTATAATATAATATATAGTGCACCTATGTTCCATGTGTATAACAATAAATTTGTGTATTTAGATTACAATTGCTTAAAAAAATGTTTTTGTTTTTTTTAATAATGAAATTTTAAGTTTCCTAATGATATACTTCTTGTTTTAAATATACAGTGAAACCCCGCTCGTGCGTTCCCGTATCGTACGACTTTCCCGCTTTAAACGTCATTACGTCATTACGGCCATTAGGGCAATGGGATCACTATGACGACAGCCATTACTACATAAACGGACACGTACGAAAACTAATTTTATTATCTGGATTATTATGCAAACAAGTCATAAATACAGTTATCCAATTAAAACACCCAACACAATTTATTAAGTTAGAAAATTTATTTAAACGGAAAGTTGTATGATAATCACATATATTAATTATGAAAGTTATTAATTTTTATATACAGTGAAACCTTTAATTGTTTTATTGTGTTCTAGACATACTTAATTTATGAAAATTAAGAATATGCATAGTTATCTTTGTATCTAATTGGTTTCTAATAATTTTAGCATACATCTGTGTAGATAACTGTTTGTTTATCTTTCTTTAAGTACATTATTATTATTATTTTATAAACTAGCATACCCGTGCCCGGCGTTGCTCGGGCAATTCATGGTGTGTTACTTAAGTTAATATACTTTATAAAGTTTAAATTTCTTTCTTTTAAAAATTGAATGTTTTTACATTTTCAATTTTGATTATACAGGTAGGCCTTGATTAGTGCAAATAATTGGTTCCACGAATTTCTCGCACTATTCGATAAAAGTAAACAATAAGCCAAATAAGTAAGTTGAATAAATGATTTATCTTACTTATTTGGCTTATTGTTTATTTTTATATATTTCCATACATATTTTTTTAAATAATGTTTTTTCAAAAATTAACTACAAATTTATGAAATAAAAGGCATTTCTGTTTCATATGATATAAATCCTCAATTTTTATAAAAAAAAATTTCATCAAATATATTTCCATGGTTAGGAGCCATGGAGACATAATTTCACTATAAATGCAATCTTTGGATTACTATCTTTAAGTTTCAATTCAGTAACAAATAACCTATATCTGAAAACAACAAAGTTCATTTGTCAAATGAATTAGAGTCAAATGCTCTGTCACTATCAAGAAAAGTTCCTACAGCAATTTCTTTATAATCAGTTTTTCTCTCAATATAAATACAATTTCAAATAGAGTACAAATTATTGACATAACTTCCTTGGGATATGAGATTACAAAGGAAATTCTGGAAATTGCAAAGATTACGAGAATTAAAAAATTCAGAAAAAATTAGAGAATTTTTTAACAACAGAAATTCGCAAAAAAAAGTGGTTATAATATATGAATACAATTCAGAAACTCTCTTAATAGCTATAATAAAAATCTGTCTCATCTAGTCTTTGTTATAATTAAATCATGGACATTTTCTTTTGTCTGTGAATTTTTTAAAAGCAATAATAATAAATATACAAAAATTATCCATATTGTTGATATCTTATAAATACTGAAAATAACCAACCAAAATTATTTTTGAAAGTTTAATGCCCTAGCTAAATGGTCTCATGAAAGAAGGTGATAATTCCACATGAGATTCAAAATTGATTCTAGGACAAAGGTGTCCAACCTTTTGGCTTCCTTAGACCACATTGGAAGAAAAAAATTGTCTCAGCCACATATAAAATATACTAATTCTATTGATAGTTATTAAGCAAAAAAGTTAGTAAATAATGTACAATATATGATATTCACCATGAAAAATGAGGAAAAATGTCATAGCATAATAATCTTTGACTTCTTTTAGTTTAGAAATTTTTTTAAATCATTGAGCAAGTCAAGAAGTTTTGCTCACTGAAATAAGAAATATTTTAGAAAATGGAAATAGGAACTGTAGATGGATATTTAAATAATAAAAGTTTCATTAACTTCATTATTTTTTATATATTTTTAGTACAAAAATGAAACAAAGTTCTTTTTCTTTTATTAATGGGATATTTGATTATGTTATGGCAAATTTCAAAAAATAAAGAATAAGTACATAAAAGTTTCAATGTTTTAAGGAAGTTTACGATTTTATGTTGGGCCGCGGGTTGGACCGCTCTGTTCTACGATGTCCATATCCAAATTTTTTCCAACAAGTCTATATCAAGCCTTGTCAATTTCTTTTCTGCACCTACTAATCAATCTTACCATGGTATGGTTGATTCATTATGAATTTTGGAAAATGGTTGTGTTTAGTTCTTTTCAAGATAAAAATAAATTCAACAGTATAATAAAGAAAAGTTTAATGCTGTTGAATCTGCACTAGGAATATGTAACAGAAAGCTAGTTTGGAGCCAATCATGGATTGAATTCATGGATCATGGATTGAACAGATAGTTTGGAGCCAATCATGGATTAAAGTCAACTGGTGCTATTTAAAAATTAATATTTTTATGTATAATATATTTGGAATATTGTATACTAGTTAGCCATTGGTCATTACATGCCTAAATACATCAAAAAATAAATTTTTTCTCTTATCTGTCAAATTTGAGATTTTTTTGCTGTTGAACCCTTGTACATAACCATAGCCTGTCATCGATAGTAAAAATGAAAATAAGATAAAGAAAGCACATGCATGCACTGGCTCTTACAGACTTAATATGGTAACACCATTGATGTACCCAGAATCTTTGGTACCTGGGGCGGCATTTTTTTGGCCCCCTCTCCCCTTCCAAAAAACACACCTGTTTTAACTTTCAAAACACATTTTCTTAAATAATTTTTAAGAATTGAAAATTATATAAAAATTTTTATACAAATATCTAGTGAATATTAATGATATTCCATGCTCTTGGCCCCCCATTCAGCTTGGTGCCTGAGGCAGACTGCTCCCTCGTCCCACTCTAGGTCAAGTAGTTTTAAGCAGTGGCTTAAGACTACTTGATCCCTGGTGTATCAAAGTAGATAATAATCATGGATAGTAATAATTATAATTATTATCTTAAAATAAAAATAATTATAATTTCTGAAATAAATGAAATATTATTTAAATGCAACCATGAATGCAATATTTATGTAGCCTTGGCGTGCCAAATGCAAACTGAACTCTCGAGTCCAAGAACAGCCTCGACTCGAGATTTTTTGATTGAAAAAGCCAGAAATTGAAGTCAAATGACAAAAAGAAGTGTGCAAACATAAATGGGACGTAAACTATGATAATTTAAAACAAAATTTATAATGAGATTGGGATTTACCGATTAAAGATTCAAAGCAAGAGAAAATAGTAACGGCGACACTTCTGGTAATTAAATATTCGAAGCAAGAGAAAATAGTAATGGCAGCACTTCCGGTCCAGTTTGCACATGCACAGAAACAGGGACTCCACACACTTATTCCTTTATTATACAGTATATGATAATGCTTGAATATTAATTATTTTATTAAAGATTATACAAAGACTTAAATCTAAGTAACTCAAGCACTATAATGCAGTAGAGAAGAATTCTATAAATAAAATTTATTAAAGAACTAACGTTTTCAGTTTTTTATCGCCATCTTCAGGTTCTTAATTCTAAGTATGTATTTAGAATTAAGAACCTGAAGATGGCGATAAAAAGCCAAAAACGTTAGTTTTTTAATAAATTTTATTTATAGAATTCTTCTCTACTGCGTTATAGTGCTTGAGTTACTTAGATTTTAGTAAAGAGTTTAAGCAGGTAGTTGGAATCAAACACTTAAATAAAATAACAGACATTCCTCTAGTTCTATCACAGTCAGCACTACTAGCAGTAAAAAAGCTTTTTTACTGCTAGTAGTGATGACTGTGATAGAACTTTGATTAAATTGATAGTAAGCAGTTTTATGTTTTAGAAGAATTTTAGTTTCCTCTAGTTATACAGTATTTGTATTTATGAATGTGAATTGTTCATTTTCCAATTTCACAAATTTTAAACAGTATGTGAGCAAAATGCTTTAGCAACCAATATAATATAAATACATAGTTAACACATTACAGCAGTATTTCAAGATGGCAATGATTACACCAAAAAATGCTCATTCTATATTCAGAACATTTCATTCAGATCTATTAAGTAAAAAAACTTAATTTGTCCAATTGTAAAATATATTATAAAATATAATATATAAAGTCATTTCAATACTTTTGGAGCCAAAATAACAGTAGTATTTACATTACAAACAACCTAATTTATGAACAAAACTTGCTTATGAATTAGAGGAGTTACCTGTATGATAGAATCACTTTTTATTTATTATATAATCACAATTATGTAACATAATCTAATGTAATTCTATAAGTTTTTTTTTAAATTTAATAATAATAATTTGTACTGAATTTTAAAAAAGCTAATCTTGGAAATTATTTTATAGTGGAAAGTAGAATTAGAAGAAATATTAGAAGTTGCATTAGTTGATAGTGATCAATGGGTATCAATGTTAGCTGAATTGCTGAAATCTTATCCAAGTACTGGTACTCTAAACTTTCAAATTGAAGAAAATATTACTGTATTTACTGAATTAATAGGAGAATTAAAGAAACTAGGTAAGATTATTATATAAATTCTTGTTATAAAATAATTTAAAAAAAAAAACTGAAAATGAACAAATAAATGGGAAGATGATTAATGCATACAGAAAATCTTCAATTTATAATGATGACAAATTCTTGAAAAGTCATATGTATCTTGAAAACAACTTGAAATTCAATTGTTTATAGGAATCACTGATATAAGTAATAATCAGTTTTGGTTAAAGTAAGCAGTAGCCATATAATATTATTATGAAATATCTTTTTATACTAAATAAATTCTTTTATTATAGCGTTTTTATTATTATTAAACATGCATTTAATTTTAAATTAATACTTTGTAGTTAGAATTATTATAGGATTTTCTTGGACAAAATTATCTTATGTAGATTTCTATTGTCTCTGTTGTTTCCTATATATTTTTCATATAGATGATATTTAAATGAAAATTTTATTAATAATAGAATTCTTTTCTATAATCTGTTTTTATTTTGAAATTTAACTCTTTGAGGTCTGCATTATTCACTTTCTGTCTGCAACTGTTGTTTGGCAGTTAATGGTAATTAAGCCTAATTTATATGCAAAAAATTTAAATTTTGATTTCATTTAATTTTCTTCAAAGACCTTTAGAGTTTTCACTATTTATTATGCATTTTGTTTTGATTTTAACAGTTTAAACAATTTTTTCAGGCCAGTAAAAATAGAACAAAAAATGAATGATTAAGAAATATTATTTATTTTAACAGACTTAATCAATATTTTCTATTATCTACAATATTTTATAATTTTCCAGATCTGTATAGCTCAGCATAGAAAAAATTCAATTTTTGCTTAAAATTTCAAATATAATTTGTTTCATACCAAAACTGGAATTATTTTCTATAATAATCTAATAAATCAAAAGAAAGCAATTAAAATCTAAATTCTATTAAGAATCACTCAAACAAATTCCATAAAAATATAATCTAAAAAAAATTTTGGCAACTAAAAATTTAGGAATCACCATCAGAGGTGCATATCTTCAGCCAATAAATATAAATACAGATACTGCAGATCAGTATTTTAATTAAATCTGGATTGAATTTTTTTTAATCTTTTATTTACTATTTTTCATTCCACTTCCATGACATGTTTAGATATCAGTGGATCTTAACAGATTAAAGGTTAGCTTATCAAACATTTAAAGTACTATGATGTCAAAATTTTCTATTCTTTAATAATTAATCTTTTTAATTGTTTATTCTGTGCTGTTATCATTTTAAAGTTCTTATAAAAACAGATATAAACTGACTACATCAAAAAAATAATAATACTTGTATATAGTATATACCAGGGGTGGCCAACAGGTCGATCACGGGACGATTTGTTGTCGATCTTCGTAAGTTATCAGATGACTCTTACTGCATAGTGCCTTCGCTAGACAACTAAAGCCAAAATTTAGCTTTATTGCTGAGTATGGCCCAAGTAGTGCCTTCTCTAGACAACTAAAGCCAAAATTTCACTTTATTACTGAGTATGGCCCAAAACAGAATATCCGGTAGCAGCAGAGTTGAGTATGGCCCAAAACAGAATAGCCGGTAGCAGCAAAGCATTTAGACAAAATTCTAAAATTGCCGACGATTGCCAACATGGTGCCTATGAATTGACAGTTGTGAGAGTTGAAGTGAATTATTCAATATGACACCTTTGAATTGACAGTAGTGAAAGTTGAAGTGAAGTATTGTGTTTGAGATTTATGATTTAAAGTAAAAGGAAAAACCCATTGCCGCTGCCGGATATCTCGTTTTGGGCTAACGTCGTTTTGGGATATGTGGTTTTGGCTCCTATCTCTACTCTCACCATCAAACGAAAAAATTTTGAAGATAGATCGCAAACTCATTGTTAACATATAAAGTCGATCTCAATGACAAACAAGTTTGGCCACCCCTGGTATATACAAATAATGTTTATTTTCTAAAAATTCGTAAATCTCTATTTATGGATCTTGATATTTATTGTTTGTAGAACTGATTTTTATGTCTAATAATAAATAGTAATAAAAAAATAATAATCATATATAACTTAATATCAGAATTTTAATTCAAGTTAAAGAATCAGATAAATATTCTCATCAAAATTAAAAAAAACATTGGTTGGACTAATGCATTAAGGAGTTTATATACACTCTCTAATGGAATATAGCCATGTGAAGTCAGTCTAGTCTCTAAGCCTATTAAAATTTAACTTAATAATCATATTAAATAAAATAATATAAAATATAATAGATTCTACATTGAAAAATAAAACTATTCCAACCTTTGAATATAAAATCTGAATTTTAATAGCTTAATGAAATAATGCACAACACAGCACTTATTAAGGTGCATCCCAAAAGTTTAAAGAATGGGATTTTTTGGCTGATGCAATTGGTTTAACATCAAATCGTAAATAAGAAAGTTTCAGTTAGTTATTGATGATATAGTAATAAATTTAATCAAAATATTCTAATTTAAAAATTAAACTGAGAATTTACATAATATATTTTTTAATACAGTAGATCTCTGACATACATGGTTTCAAAAATATGTGGATGTATAATTCTTTTAATTTTTGTTAAATTTCCATAAAAAACGTTAATGAAAAATTCAGTAAACAATTTACATTTTTGCAAAAATATCACTTATGGCCTTAAATTTTCTTATCTATGAATAAAGTAGGCTCATAAATTTCATTTAACTTATTCTGCTTGCTAAGGCATCATTCATGTATATTGAATATATGCATTATTAGACTTGCGTGGTTTTCTATTTACATGGCCACTGCAGGAACAGGAGAGAGGAAGTTGTCCTTGCCAGATTCCGTATCGGGCTTAGCCGGCTCACCCATAGGCATCTTTTAATGGGCAAAGCCCAGCCTATTTGTGATTAGTATCACTGTGCTCTTATGTTCAAGCACATTTTAACCTGAGTGTTCTTATTTTAGTGCCGAGCATTTAAGGCACTTTAATCTTTCTTTCTTTAATCTTACGGCCCTTATTGGCAAAGATTTTTATTCTTCAGGTTTTTTGCCTTTTTAATCAGAAATTTTTGTTTTACGTCATATTTGTTATTTTATTTTATTGTTTTATTTGTTATATGATGGTTTACAGCATTATATATCTATTTTGTTTTGCCTATTTATTGATTCTCTCCTTTTAAAATATTCTCGTTTGCTGTTTACATCATTTTTTCTGTTATGTTTTAGTTAGTTTTTAGTTTTAGTGTAGTTTTTGTTTTTTTTGTTATCTATCTTGTTGCATATAATTTTGTTAAGTACATATTTATTTATTTTATTTATTTAGTTTTTAATCCTTGTCCAGTTTGGCCCATTAGGCCCTTGTTCCATTAAATCCCAACAAACCTAACCTAACCTTCTATTTACATGGAAGTTTTCTGGATGACTCAACTGCATAAGTAGATCTGCTAGTTTAATTGTTAAAAGAAAAATATATTTAATATTACAAAAATATTTTTTGTTCAAATTGATAATATTTCTGAATTCTAGGATTATATAAATTTTAATATTAATTATAATGATAGCATATTTATTGAAATAAAGTTATTTTGACATATTTTGTACATTTTTCTTTTATTACAGTTAAGCAAACTACCAAAGATGCCAGTTATTTGGCTATCATAATTGGAGGAATTAGTATTACAGGTAAATTTATGTAATAATAATTTTTCAATTTTAAATGAAACTGGTTTTATAATTAATTTATGTGTATATAGGATGGAAAAAGTCTGTACTTCTTCAAATAATTCGATAATTATCATAGATTTCAAAAATCTGTTAATGCCAAAAAATAGGAAGTCATCAGTGGGCTATCTGATAGTGACCTTCAAATGAGCTAATTATGCAAATGAGAACAGTTACAAATCCTATCTCATAAACCGTAACAGATGGGAAAAATTTCCAACTACAAACTTATTCAGCATTCAATTCTGAGTACTTTAAAATTAAAATCAGATGAATAGTTCACTCAAAAATGAAACGAAAACATTTTTATATGCAAAGGGTTGACACTTTTTTCTGACGTGTAAATTACAAACCAGTACCACAACATAATACCCAAAATCAATAAATTGAAAGCATAGAGCCTAATCAACTAGCAAAAACAAATCAAGGATGTGCTCAAAATGTCTTCCACAAGCACCCAAGTATACTTGAGCATAATGATAGATGGAATTCTTCACAGTGATCAGTGTATGAGTAGAAATCTCTGCACAAGCAGTAATTATGCAGTCTAGAAAATTCTCTACTGTTATTATGCAAGAACTAAAGTTGTGGCCTCAACAGTTGCTGTTTGTAGATGACCTGATCTTGGGCATTTCAAGGAATTGACTATGATAGATCTAAGTGTTCATGCCAAGGGATGTCTTTCCTCATTAAGTCAAGCTACAGCAGCAACATTTGCATAACATATGACCATGGCAATCATTTATTAAGTGTGTACTCAGCCATTGTGCTGTATATATATATTGAATTGCATGTGTGTGAATGTAGCTTTTTATGCCAATTGGACAGGAGATGATACTGTTGTGGAAATCTCCAGAATCAGATGTGGAAGAGCATGTGACATGAATTTCATGTAAAAATATTTTGTTTCATTTTTGGGTGAACTATTCTTCCAATTTTGATGAAGTTTTTTTTATGTGTTCTAAATAGAATGTTGAACAAATTTGTAATTGGAAAATTTCTCATCTGTTACAGTTTATGAGATAGGATTTGCAGCTGTCCTCATTTGCATAACCAGAAGTCATGATCAGGTAGTTCACCCATGACTTACTATTTGTTAGCATTAGCAAATTTTTGAAATCTATGATAGTTATCAAGTTATTTGGAGAGGTACAGATTGTATTTTTTGTGTGTGTATATATATATATATATATACTGTATGTGTGTGTGTGCAATGTATATATAAAATCCGGGTATTTAGTTTTTAGTTTTGGGAGTGATGAATTGGAGAACGTAATGTATCGGATGACATGAGTGGAGAGAACAAGGTCGACCAATTAGAGTCGACCGTCTGGTTGGACTTAGTGTGTGTGAGTGTATATATACAGGGTGAACCAAAATGAACGCAACAGCAGCGAAAAAGTTAAAGTTAAAAATCGTATTTATATCAGCTGGTATGAGCAGATGAACTTTGAAACAACAGACTAATGTGGGAAAGGTGGTCCATTGTTTTGAGGTATTGATTTTCATGGTATAAAACCATAGTACATATGAACCATATTACTTTTAGGCACTTTCATATGCTTATGCACTACATCTTATCATGCTTATGCTTATGCACACCTTTTTTATCTCTGCTTGAGCCAACATTAAACTTAATTGCAAAGTTTTTGAGCTTTTCTTTATACTTTTTTATATCACTATCCTGGATTTTCGGTCCACTAGGCTAAAATTCCATCCAGACCATCTGAAAATTTATCCGTTGCTTCCAGAATCCATTGTTTTGAAGTTCAACTGTGTACATATATATATTATAAGTATAATTTATTCCCTAGATATGCAGTTGATTGTTTTTTGACTGAAAGGGTGTAATCTTGGCTGAATGAATTCTTGATAGTCCCATGGATGAGACTATTAGGAATTCATGATGGTTTCATGATTCATGGAGATGGTGATCTCCATTGATCACCAAGTCAATGCTTTAGCACACAAGAGTATTTTATGTGAAGCAGTTTTTGACAAAAAAATGCATACCAGTGTTGAATGATTTGGTCTTTTCCCTAGATTTGACAGCCTATGGCTTTTTTTTATTTCCCAACATCAAAAGTGTATTTTGAATCTGTGAGGCAGTCAAAACAAAAACAATTAAATTGTTTAAAAGCCTAACAGAAATGTACTTGCATCATTGTTTTGAACAGTGGAAGATATGAATGCAATACTATGTGGACTGGGAAGGGAATAAAAGTTAAAATGTACAATATTTTAATAAATTTTATTTATAGTGCTTATTTGGTTATTTAATAGCCATATTTTGTATAATTGAAGTGATAATATGCATACAAGTAACAAAACTCTTTTTCAAAAGAATTTTAGGACTTGATATGTAAGAAAAATTAGATTGGAGATTATAAATTTTTATATAGAAAAAATACATCATTAATTTAAACAAATTACAGTGAATGATTAATGTTCACAATGAGATTTGTGAATTCTGCAATAGAGTGTTTTGTTTTTTATGGATTATATACTATTATTTAATATGTGAATAATTTGTTCATAAAGTTATATTCAATTCAGTGATGAAATATTTTCTTTACAAAAGCAAAAAAGTGGTACTTTTATTTAGTTCATTAATTTGAAAATTTGTAAAATGAGAGTTTGTGAATTGAGCAATATCTGTATTTCAACACCAGTTTATCATTAGTTTTGATTTATTCAGATTTTATAATGATAATATTTCATTAAAAACTCAATAATAAGTTATTATATTATAGAACTGAAAAATAATTTATTATCCACTCTTTTCATTCCTGTTTTTAGGAATTATGTTTTATGCTATATTTAGAGAATTATTTTCTGGACATAGTCCTAATGTAATCTATGGGAAAACATTAAAAAGGTGCAAAGAAGATTCAAGAATAATTGATGCCTGTGGAGAACCTATTAAGGGATATGGAGAAACTACAACTCGTGGACGTAGAAGGCATGTTAGGTAAGATAGTTTTATTTATATGCTTATGTATGAATTTTTTTTTTTTAAATAAAAATATATTTCTATATAACAATAATTATAATAATAATTGAAAATAATATACAGTATTGCTTTTTTTACTGTTAAATACTTTGAGAGTTAAATCTAAAAAGAATCTGAAAATTCCAAAAGAAAAAGAGGAGATAAAAATTTCCATGTACATAATGGATATTTTCTGATGATACTTGGTCCTGTTTCAGATAGTTTAAATTCCAAAAATCATTTTTGAAAAATAGATGATTGTCAATGACTGTTAAATGTTTGTAGAATGAAGTTCACAACTTGAATGTGTCACCTGGCATGAGACTATATTTAAATTTCTATATTCTGAGAATATAGAAATTTAAATGTAGTCGATTATATTTATGTACATAATCAAATATACAATTGAATACAATTAAATTTTTGTATGTTGAAAAGAGAAAAATGAAGAGAATCTCTTTGGAAGATCAAAAACGTTTTTTTAAATATATGTGTATCTTTATTTTATGAACTTAACTGTAATCAGTGTTTTGCTTTAAGCATGAAGATGTAATTGAAATTAGTATCTGTCTTGAACTTTCAGGCTATCATTACTGGTTTATTCTGAACCAGTTGATAGTAATAATGAATTCATGATGCCATGAATTCATATAACACTGCTTCACATAACACGACATTTTTTAGGAACCTACCTACCATGTTATATGAGGGTTATCTGTATTTTGGAAATTTGTTTGAATTATATTTTTGATTAAAAATTATTTATATCATAAACTTCTTAATATCTTCCATATAAATGCCTTTTATATGTAAGATATTTTCTTATTAATGGATATTATTTGCTATATTTATGTTCAAATTCTTTAAAATGCAATTTCAGTCACATGGAATATGTAAAGGATGGCTTAAATTATATGCGGATGAAATTTTATATTGAAGGAAATAGGAGAAAAGGAGTAGTTCATCTAGAAATGAAAGAAGTAAGCCAGATTTTATTTCTATCAAAAATAATAATAATAATTATGAATTTTGAAAACATAGAAATATCTGACAATATATAAATTTTCAGAATGATAAAGGGAAATATGATTACCGCTATTTGTTTGTTGAGTTAGAAGGCTATCCACAACAGACAATCATTCTTGAAGACAACCGACATATTTTTTAATATTTTTTGACATGAAAGTATAGTCTATAAAAAATTGTTACCTTTAGAAAAATAAAATTATTTCTTTACTATTAATAATTTCTATTAATAACAAAGAAATATTTCCAAAATGAAATTCAATAATTTTGTTAGAAATATAAATAAAATATTTGATTTTATTATAACAACAAATAACATTAAGGATATGCTTTATATATTTTTAAAAATAAAATAATATTGATATATCAGAAAAATAATTTATTTCTTAATTGTTTCAGAAAAAATATAGATTCATTAAATCTCATCATTAGATTTTTTGAATATAATTTTGTCAGTATATTTGTAAGAATTTCTTATTTATAAAGACATTTATGATTTTCAAGAAATAAATTTTAGAAAATCCCTAAAATTTTAATTTATAGCATTGATGAAACGTTTAGAATTCAAAGTACTAGTAATGAAATTCAATTTAATATTATTGTAACTATTATTTTATTATTATTAAATATTTATTAGAGATATGAAAACATCAGATTTTCAACTAAAGACAAATCCTATCAAAGATTTGAGTTGTGTTATTTTTAAAAAGTATTTAATGATTTATGTTAGGTAGATAAAATAGCTTAATAGCCATAAACTCAGATAAGCATTTAAGGAAAAAATGAATTATTTAATTGTAAATGACATGTTTTTAAATACTGAGAAATTACTATTATTATAACATTGATGATGGCAATTAAATCTTACTATTCAAAGATGTAAGAAAAATGAATTATTTTATTATAGGTAAAATTTTTTGAACTGCTGTATCAGCACATTTTTTATTTGTTTTTAGATTTCTTTTCAACTTAAGATTAATTTTCATTGATTCAAAACAAAATACACAAAATACAGAATTGAAAAATTAAGCTTTTTGGATCATATAGATTAAAAACTACTGGCTTCATAAAAGAAAAATCATTCATTTATATTAAAACATTTTTGTATTTTAATTATTAAAAAAGTAATATTGTATATTTTGCAGTTTAATAAATATTTCATTATTTCAACAACAATGTTAGACTAGAAATTGCTGAGAAGAAAGAAAAATAATATTTCATTTTTAAACAGATTAATTGAAAAAATATTTTTATAACATATTGATAAAACTCTGATATGATTCTATTTTGGGAGACATATATATATAAAAACATTTAGCAATATTTCAACAATATAAATTTTAAAATTTTGCCTTCATAAATATGATACTGAAATGTTAATCATTATATATATTTATTGATAAAATGAAATTTTAAATATTTAGTTGAAATTTATTTATTTATTAATGATTTTATTGTTAATTTAAACAGTTTACTATGAAAAAAATCATAGTTCTGAAGAAAACTTGTATGTACTTTAGAAGTAATATATAACATAAAATTTTCTTGTTTATTAAATGTCAAAAAAAATTTTTGATACAGTAGTATCTGAAGTTACATAATAAGTGGGACTGGGAAGCATAACGTAAGTTGAAAATTATGTAAGTCGAGATACCTATAGATTCCCATATCTAATATACAGTATATTAGATTCTTAACTGGCTTTTTATTACCAAGAAAACACCAAATTATAAAAGTTTATAATATGTATTTATAATTAAAGATTCTTAATCAACAAATCAGCAAATGAAATCATTTAAAAAGTTCATACCAATTGAGTTGTGACGTGTCTGCACATGAAACATGTTCATACACAAGTGCAGACCTTCATGTTATAATTACCCATCACATGTTGTGTGGGTGTGGGGCAGGATGAAAGGTTATATATCTCTGAATTTATATAAGTCAGGATATTACCGTACTATTGTTTTATATTATTTTTATGTTTATTGCTATTGATATTTGAATATGAATACTTCTAGAGTTGTGGATTTAAATTATTCATTTGTTTATATAAATTATCAAAAATAAATTTATTCATAAATTATTCTTATCTTGCATCCACAAATACCAAAATGACTGCATATACTGTATTCTGTAATATATATCATAATTGGACTGATTAGAAGTTTCTTATTTCTGAAATTTGAATAAAAAGTTTTGATTATAAAGCAAAGATTTTGTGTGAGTTCTGCCATTTTGAAATATTGTCATAATATATTAAATAACTGTTTAGTTTTACATTATATTTATTAATAGAGCATTCTAATTATTGTATTGTTTAAAATTTTTGAAGATCTTTTGAAATTTTCTAAAATTTGAAAATGAAACAGCATCTTTGTATGTATATGTATGAAAATATATAACTTGAATGCTTGTAATTTGAGAAAATTCTGTATTTATTTAAATATGTAAACAAAAGAGAGAACAAAGTACAAAAAAGAACATCTCTAAAGCAAAATCCAAAAATAATATGCAAAACTAAATGACAATAAAACTATAATTTATGAATTTCTATAAGATTTTCATTTATGAAATTATAACATGGGACTTTATATTCAGATAATCATAAACAAAAATATATTCAAAATTTTCTCCACATTATTGTATTTTTCTGTAAGTGTGAATATATAAAAAAAATGGAATATTTCAATTTTTTCCAAAAATTTTAGATTATTAGTGAAAGGCATATAATAAATAAAATTATTAACAGTATAGAATAAAAAAAATTTAGCTTATTTACCAAAATTGAATTTGCCCAAATCCAACTTTCTCCAAATACAATTGGAATCAGATTGTACTTATCTAATTTTTCTTTGAATTTATGACATCCTTAACAGAAAGATACACCTATGTTTGATATACTAGAAAAGCATTTTATGCTTATTTTTGATTGTAGAATACACTAACCTGTTCATTTGTATCATTGACTTACAATTCACCCTATATATTTATACAGGGACAGGTACATATTCTACAATTAAAAACACAAAATTTTTTGTAAACCTATAGTTTTAATTATTTGTTGGCAAAGATATGGTAACATTAATCAAAGACACCAACATTCAACTGAGTAAGCATTCATTCATTCAACAGGCATTATAAGCATATTGTAATGTGATCATCACTGTTCAATGCCTATTTCCAATGATATGATATGTGGGATGATCTATGACAGTACTTCTCAAAGTGTGGATCTTGACCCCATATGGGGTCATGTAACAAACTTTGGAGGTTGCAAAAATTTTAGCAAATGTTTTAATTTGTATTCCTAGTTTATATACCTCTATATACCCAGGATCGTGAAAATATTTTCTTGGGGTAAAGGGGGTCGCCAAGTGGAAAAGTTTGAGAAGCGCTAATCTATGACATACTATTGCAGCAGCTGGGATAATAATTCATAATACACCTGATATCTTTCAGGAAACCAGATTCAAATGAAACAATAAAGCTTAATGTTGTTGTGATGGTAGTCACTTCGTATAGCTTCAAAAAAACTTGCTTGATTGATCATATGGTGTCAGGTTAATTTTAGTTAAGTTATATCATAGTAAAGTTTTCTAGTTTTTATTATTATTACATAACCTTATCTCCTAACCTTGTGTCATTTTCAATATCCTCAAAATCCATGTTTCTCAACCTTTGAGTCATGTTAAATTTTTAATGGGTTGCGAAGGAACTGGTAAAATACCAAAATAAAAATAAAAAGAAAAAAATGTCTTTTACGTTAATTTCGAAAATTAATTATAAGGTTCTGAATGGTATTAATTTCTGGTATGTTAATTTTTTAAGTTAATTTTAACATTGTGAATGTAAAAGTCTATGCACATGTTTGTTCCACCCATCCTGGCATTCATTGGTACATTCCCCTTCCTAGTTTTGAACTAGTGTGTAATTTTCAGTTGTCAGAATAGCAATAAGAATAATTTTGTATGTATATTAGCATTTTTTTAAGTAGTAAGTGTATTCATTTAGTGTGTTAAAATTAGTAATTGTATTTTGTATTTTGTTGAAATATAAGAATTACAGTATATGTTTTTAATTTACAATTGATGGTTATATTTTGTTGTATGTGAATAATACATTCTAATCCATTATACTATAAGTTGATTCAAGTACATACAGTATCATGCTGATATACTACCTTTTTTTATTTTATATTATAAAATAAACAATTATTGAGTTACAGTACAATTTCAAAAAAATATGTTGGGTCGCATTTCAAAAAGCTTGAGAACGGTTGCTCTTAATAAAGCAGTTAAGACTGCATATTTATATAAAAAATGATTGTTTCAACAGTAGAATGCAATACATTTATTTAATGTGTGCAATTCTGATATACCCTGTATATATGTATACACAAGCAAAAGTGATTAAACAATATGATACTTTAGGATATTTGTGAATGACAAAATTTTTAGTAAAAATTAGAAAATTTATTATTTTAAAATTAATTTTTTAAACACAAATTTATTTTTTTTTAATTATTTATTTAACTACATTAATTAACAAAAAATTAAAAATTTACATTAATATGGTGGTTAAATAAATTGATTTTACAAGATTATTATTAGAAATGTTTCTTGCAACAATAAAAGTCACGACTGTACTTATTTGGAGGGAAAAAACCATTCATTTTATATACAAAATTCAAATAGAATGAAATATCTCTGAAATCATATGTTACAACAGGATACACTAACAAATGCAATTTGAAAATCATCTTTTAGAGAGGATCAAACCTGAGAAAATTATTTCTTTTTTTTTTATAGACGTACAAAAAATAAAATTGCTATAGAAAAAAACAATCGTGGTCATTATACAGAAAGTCTTTCCGTAGCAAAAAATTTTTTGATTAATATATAAAATATTTTTGACATATCAGATTTTCAAATTGTTTCATTAAAAATCCATTATTGGAATGTATATCTCGCTTATCATCATCATTGATTGTATCAGATATATTTTTGTATCTTTAATGTACCGCTATGCATCATCGAATTTTATATTAAGACAAAATAATCACCACAAGCTCATAACTGACATAACTGTTAATTAATTAGTTACAACTTTGAGAAATTTTGGCGTACAAAACTACTTTTAACGATATAAAATAACGAAGGCGTATTCTAGACAAATACAGTCTGTAATATCAATAATAGATATATCGATTAATATTGTAATTTTCTACTCTCGTGCAAATTTGCAGTATGATAACATTTCGCGATTGTATTGGAAAATGTTGAGGCTAACCATTAATCTTTTAGTGTTTCTCATAAAATGGTATTTCAGCTCTCTACGAAATTAAAAAATTTCAGTAATAATCTTAAATGAAAAAATTAATAAATCGAATATGGAAAAATATAGATCGATTTTATTTGAGTATATTATACCGTACTAAAATTTTCACTAGAATAGCGGTCGGTAATCTATGGCACATGGAAGGTTTTTTTTGGTGGCAAGACCAATGGTCAACCAAGATTTTACGTGTGGCTCGGAACGCATAGTCATGAATTTAGTGAAAGCGCGGAATTTTTCTAATTTTTTTTAAACTGGAAAAATTCGAATTTTCCTAATTTGCTAGGACCTTCCTGATGCACTCATAAATATATATTTTTTTTCATGTGACACCAGTATTGCCAGAAACTTTTGTGGCAAAGTAGCAAGTAGCAAGGAAAAAAGTAGCATGGCAAAATATATACAGGGTGATTCAAAAAGGTTGTGCCGAAATTTAGACGTAGAGCAGGGCTGACCAACCCGCTGTAATGAATGCGGCCCAAAACAAAATTGTAAACTTCCTTAAAACATTGAAATTTTTATGTGCTTGTTCTTTTTTATTTTTTGAAATTCGCCGTAACAAAATATCCCACTAATATAGAAAAATTTTGTAATAATACAGAAAATAATAAAGAAAAATTTTACAATAATAGAGAAAATAATAAAGAGTTAATAAATTATAATAAAGAAAAAAATATTAATTCAAATATCCTACTAATAAAGAAAAATAAATTTGTTTCATTTTTGTATTAAAAATATATAAAAAAA